>VZTN01025617.1:98336-156515 GCA_013400515.1 Erpornis zantholeuca | reverse complement strand
TCTCAGTCTTTATAAAAAATAGCTTTTCCTGGCCCTAAATGATTGGTGTGATATATTTAAGAATATAAAAAACATTTTCTATATTTGGGATTAGACCAGAATAAATATAAAACAGAATATGCCTTGTGCTGCATGGTGTATAATTGAGTTTGCTTCCTTTTTTTCTGTCTTGAACATATAGCTTGTAAATTAATGGAGCAGCAGAGTGAAACAGAATGTAAATACTGCAATAAAATTGAACACTTTGTGTCTTCCTCTCTCACAGTTATGATCATTACAGAAGATAGTTATTAAATCTCAAAAGATTACTTTAATTTAATTGTTTGTGTAATGATAGCTTACTGATTCTAGGAGTCCCAAAGATTTTTTTTAAAAAGCTGTAATACTGCTCTTCTTCATTTAGAAGGCAGCTGCAATGTTGAATTTTCATGTGAATAAACCTTTTATTTGTTAGGTAAAGGTAAAAATTCTATTGTTTCCTATCTTATATGCAATTAATTTAAAATTTTTATGTATCTTTTACATATCTGTAAACTTAATGTTATTCATTATTCTATTAATGAAATTGCCATCTTTTTGGTGACACTTTTGTGTCCTAATAAATTGCTTAAAAAGCAGCAAAACACACCAAAAAATTCAGTGTGCTTGACATTTGAACAGGAGAAAAAGACCGTACTAAAATCCTTGTCTTTTCTCTTTTATTAATTAATGTCATAAACTTTTTTTGTCAGTCTCAGCTGGCTGACATTCCGTGGTTCACCAGGCATGCTCAGGGGTAGCTTTCTCTTTTTTGGGGTCAGAGATTGACCAGACAGGTATCTGAGCACTTACAACTGTGGGGGTTTTTTTGTTATCTTTACCTCTACTTAGGCTTATTTATATTTTCTTGATCTATTACATATCCATATCCATATCCATATCCATATCCATATCCATATCCATATCCATCCATCCATCCATCCATCCATNATATCCATATCCATATCCATATCCATACACATATACTACTTAGGCTGGAACTTGGGCTCATCAGGGAAGTGGTCATGGCATCAAGTCTGACAGAGCTCAAGGAGCATTTGGACAATGCTCTCAGGGACTTGGTGTGATCCTTGAGGCTGCCCTGTGCAGGGCCAGGAGTTAGACATTGATGATCCATGTGGATCCCTTCCAGCTCATGATATTCTGTGATTCCAGGATTAACCATCAGCGCTTCTACGATCTCTTTGAGCTGCTGTAAAGTCTTAGCTGCCTTCCTCAGGCAGCAAGCCTCTAGAAAACTATCTTAGCATGAAGGGATGCTCTGTTTAATCTCCATTTTATTCTTGGAATATTTCTTTCTTTAGCAGAATCCATTTATGACCTGATTCAGGACCACGATTCAGTTTAGCATTTATTTCCCATCATCAGCCACGGTACCCATGTACTGCTTATGGTTCCTCTTGAATGCCAGCCTCCTTTTCTATTTTTCTGGTGAGTTCATGAAAACCTGGATATAATTATGAACGTGCTTTGAGTCCAAGCTGCCCTGTTTTAAAAACTGTATTTTATCCACTAATTAAAACAGCAGTACATGAAAAAGAAATAGATGAACAGCAGCACATATGACATAAATATTTAGACGCCTAGTAAATCATTACAAACATGATCCACATAACCACTATTGGCATATGAACTGGGCACAACAAGGATTTTAATGAGATTTGAAAGGGTAAATAATTAGTATTCTTGAAAGTATTATCTAAATGTGTTGAAAATGAAAAAAAAAACCAAATAAACAGAAAATAAATAAAATAATTGTAATGTATGTGTGATAAAATACTTAGACGATGTAGAATATAAAAATAACTAAACCACATGGATACCAAAAGTTTTCTGTAATGAGGAAAATGTCCTAGGGAAGATTCTTTAAAAATTAGAACTTCCTTAATGAACATGATATCTGCAATGAATAATTTAGTAGCAAAAGAGGGGAAGTAGCATGGTTTGGGTATTTTTATTGATCAGACAGCCCTGAGTAAGAAGGCATTTTAGACAAAGCTATTATAACTAATAATTTCTGTAACAAGAGCATTTATTGTGATGGCAGTGCTTTCCTCTCCTTGAAGAGAAATTGCTATTATTATGGTTTTCTTCAAAAGGCAAAAATCTCAACATTTGAGTCAATTTAATTAATTAAAATGAGTATAGTATTCAAATCTAATGCATTTCTTTATGGCATCCTTTATTTACATCTCTCAGCTGACACCCATTATTGCTTTCCCCATCACCACTAGCATCAGAATCTTCCAGTCTCAGTTCTGTTTTTCTGTACCAGGGGAACATCCAAAATAAGTCATTATTCATCCATCTCTCTTTTTCTCCAAGTTATACAACTTGTTTCACTCTATAAATCTCTTAGCAGCTGTCTCTGCTCTGTATTTTCTACTGTAGGAAGTCTCAGATATTGAGCATGTAAAAGCAAGTCTTGCTAAGTCATAGTCCAGGAGTTTTTCAAGTTGATAAGGAATAAAATGTCAAACTGTACATTCTTGCTTTCATGAGCAGCAAAGCTTTCCACTATTTACATTTCTGTGGATAGTGCAAATTGTAATTCTTAATGATTGCCAGGGGAGAAAGATAAAATCCATATGCATCTCTCAGAGAAATTTATCCTGTTTTCATGTAATGAGGTCAGAGACAGAATCTTCAAAGTCATTCTGTTTTGAAAGTCTTCTTCAAAAAATATTATTCTTTCTGTCAAGCTAATAGTTTGTCAGAATATGATTTTTTTGTGGTCATCATATTCACTCAGAGAAAAGGAAGATTTATGTCTTCGATATGTCCATTTGTGGTCTTCATGAGATTCCTAGAAGGATTAACAAAATATATTCAAGATGAAAATAAAATCTCACATGAAAAGAACTTCTTGTAACACTTATGGCAGCCAACAACCCATATTGGTTAAATACAGGAGTTAAAAAATGGTATCTTATGAGAACAATTTAATGAGCAAAATATTCCCAATAGAGAAGAGTTTTTGATTTGAAAGAGGTCATCTAATTTCAATCTTCACAGATGCTGGAAGTCAAGTAAAGGTGTAGGCTATGCAGGTCTCTCCTGTCGTTTTATTTTTGCATTGCTGGTGTGGCATTATTATAATTAAAAGCTGCAGCCCGTTTCCTGTACCTAAAATGGGAAGTAAAGCCTTTCATCATTTCAAGCAGCTAAAATTTGCATTGTACTAACAAGACTAGTGTTTGTTATTTCTCATTCTACATTGCTCATAATCTATATTTTGTAGGGCTGTGTCTCTATGTATTTAAGAGAAGGTGATGCCTGTATGCCTTTTCATGCTAAAATATTTGAGTTATAGACCTACTCACAGACATATTTTATGAGAAGTCTAGGAGGCAAAATGGTCCTAAAATGGTCACCACTACTGCTGGTGTCATGCATTTAGTATGACATGCTAATGTAGCATTTGGGAAACCATTTGGTGGAAACTTGTTGAGAGCAAGAACTCATTTTTCATTAATCCACTCATGCTTCTACAGAATAAATTTGACCTCTCCGACATTTCATCTAAAAAACCAAACTTGTACTCATTTTATTTCCAGTTGTCAAAGCCTTCTACTCATACTTACAGCAAGGCACTTTTCTGTAGTATTTGTTTTTTTCTCTACCATTTAAAGTGTGAAAAGGAAAGCCAGTCCAAAGGAGATGAAACTTTCTTCATTCACTTCTTGTATGATCCACAAAGAACAGTTTAAGGACTTAAATTTGAAATGGCCTCTAAAATTTTGGAGACAAAATGTTTTCCTGAAGTTTGAACTTAAGGATAGATGAAGTTAAAGACACTGTAAATATTCTTTTCTACTTCAAGATATAAGGCCTGCTGTTCCTTTCATTCAATTACTGACTTTTCTGAGGGTTGTAAAATTGATTTCGTGTATCCCAATTAAAAGAAAACATTAGAAAACTGGTATTTCTGGACCACTTATAGTGCTATCTTCTAGATACATTTTGAAGTGTTTGTGAAGTGGCCAGATGTAGACACATTATGTTTCTAGCATCTTAATATCTTTAGAGTAAAATACAGTAAAGAGTTTGTACAGAAATACAAGCAACCAAAACCAGAGAGGATTTTAGATTAAGCAAAACATGATGACTCTCCTGTGCAGAAGAGTTTGTCATCATAGTTTTAATAGAAAAGTGCTTTTGATTGCAGATATTTTTTATTCCTGTTTATTAAAGAGATACAGAAGGACAAAAAAAAAATCATATTTCAATTTGAAGTTTTAGCAGAGTGAATATTTTCACTCTAATCTGTTGAAATCCAGCTAAATCTATTGGAGTCCAGCTGAATAAAACAAGAATAACTCTTTTTCTTGAAATTAAACACTTCTCCCACACTGGGGATGGAGATCTTGGTATTTTGGCTTAATCAGTGTCCCATTGAGCTCACTAAATTTTTTTTTCCTCCACTTGATTCTTACAATTAGCTAAGAAGTTTAATGTCTCTTAATGGAACATCAAGCATCACCTCCTGCTGGATGTAAATTGACCATTTATCTTTTGCTTTTGTGGTAATTGTGTACTCATTTCCAACTCCTTCCCTCAAAATATATTACTTAATTAGCATTTATAACAATGGCTTATTTTAAGATGAGCTTCAAAGGTTTAAGAGTAGTTTAATGAAATATTTCGACTTCTGACTGGTAGAACTGTTATTGCTCTCCAGAGGAGAGTTGTAGCCTTTACATAATTAATTTAACAAAATGGACCAAAAATGAGTGTGAGGCTTTCCTTAACAGGGTTATTGGTAATGTTGTACTGAAGAGACCACGTTCAGGAAACATGATTGTCTATTGGGTAGCAAGACTATCCCCTGCCAAATTCCCCCTGTAAAGAAACAGGCATAAAATGCAATAAAGGAAAAGAATGTGACTACTAGAGTTGTGAAGCAGATCTTTGATTGCAGCAGTGTTTCCTTTTGAACAAAGTGGAATTTGAAAACTTAGGGAGTAAGGGGTCAGAAAATTTGTAAAGTGTCAAATAAGATTAATATCAAAAAAAGGTTTATCATATATTAGGTAAGATGCAATTTAATATTAACCCTTGTCCAGATATATTTATTTTGAATGCTTTCAGCAATTTGAGATGAGGTTTTTACACAGTATTTAATCGAGCAGCATTTTCATACAGAACATTTAAATATGATGGGTGTTTTAAATGACCACATCCATCAGATAGGCAAATGTCTTTCTTGCTCCAGTTGTCTTTGGGTCTATGAGATAATCTCAGTGTCATTTAAACCTATGGGTATTAATTCCTGTAAATCTGTCTTCTGCTATTTGTCTCAGTGCAGAAATACAAATAAATTTGTTAATGCATAACATCTTCCAAAATAGTCACTAAAATCTTACCTAGATGGATCATATACTCTTTAAAAAGTTTAAACTTTCATAAAACCTACTTTTTTTTTTTTTTTCAGTGTTTTCTGCTCTGGGCTTGTTATCGCTAAGGAAAACCTTTTGCAAAGCACTCTGATACAGTTTATGGGTATGTACATAAGGATTTATGATCTTAAACTGTGCCAGTCCTGGTGAAGTGCAATTGCCAGGAACCAAGCCACTGGATACATGAGGCATGTGTCTTCATTTTGTTAAGAATTTACACTGTTCCAATGCTGAGATCCAACAACTAAAATTTTTAGAGATGCCTCTAGGGCGTGCCCTTCCCAGGCTGGGGGGTTTTCAGCTGAGCCAGTTTGTGTGAGGGAGGATGGGTGTTCCCTGCCTGTGACCTGAGGTTACACCACAGCCCCAAACTCTCCTCCTCCCTCCTTGGTTGTGGGGCAGTGTGTGCAAACGTGGCCTCAGCAGATGAGCCTGTGGCCTAAGGCCTCCCCCAGGCCAAGCCTGGCCCAAGCTGATTTTCAGCACAGCTGCTGGCTTTGGCTTCCTTGTGGATACATTCTCCTCCCTTAGTCTTGTTTACTTCTTCCTGGACCAGAGATAATTGAACAATAGTGTCACCCTTATCATACCTCAGGTTCCCTTAGTCAATTTAAGTCACAGTCCAAGGTTCCAGTCAGGAGCCATATTCAGGGATGAATGAATGGGCTGAGGTACTCATAGCTTCTCTATACAGTTTTTCCACAATGGCCAGAAAGTCCTTCAGGACAATGTTTCAACATTTAAGCATGACATTTCAGTCTCTGACACCCAGAAGCATGCCTGTTTATGTCGTGCCCCACTCAGGAGGTGAACGGAGTGACAGGTTTGGTACATGAAAAGCGAGGAGTGCATTTTTTCAAAGTCTTGAAATTATGAGATCCAGGTACCACCTAGAATTCCTTCCAAAAATTATTTATCTTTCTTAGTACTGTCATTCTCACTAGCATGATTTCCCTTTGTGCTGCAATGTTACTGACAGTGGTAAGCCAGACAAGAACACTTTTCCCTGGTTTATTTGTTCCACTTCAGCACTGAGCAATTCTAGGTAGTGAAAGAAAAATAAGGACCTTCAGCCACTGTCTAGAGAATCCAACTAATGCTGTCCCTCGCAGCATTATATGCTTTTTAATCACATATTATGGCTTAAAAGAGGACTGCATAGTCATCAGCACAAGAGAAGTACAGACCTGAAGGCACGATTAAAGAAATTACACATATCTGGCAGTCAATATGTGCCACTATTCCTCCATGGGCCAGATGCTAGGATTAGTGTGATAGGGTTAATCTGTGTATTGGGATGAGGGGGTGGGGAAGGAAGAAGAATACCACAGGGAATTGGTCAAGGCTGCAGAAGAAAGATGAAGAAATTGAAGGCAAATGTAGGAAGGGACAGAAATCAGACATTGTTATAAATGATGCACTGGTATTGAGATAAGGGATCATTTAGATGGGCCAAGAAACACAGAAATAAAAGAGTGATGGTCATGCAGCAGGTCATGCTTGTTTCTGGTAACAGAAAGACCTTTTGTGTACCTCAGGAGCCTTTTTTGCTTGTTTGACTGGATTCCTGTAACTCCATCTCAACAAGTAGGACATCTGTCTGGGAATTAATCCCGTGTTTTTGATTAAACATTACTGTTTGTTTTTTCATCCTTATTCTTATTCCATCCTGCATTTAGAAGAGGAAAAATAAAACTCATGGCAGAACCCACCCAAACCTTAGTGAACTCTAAACAAACAATCTTTCATGTCACTTAGCAATGTAAATGAGTATTAGATGCAATAAAAGTTACATTTAACTGTATCATTAATCTCTTTACCTGTGAAAGTATATTTCAAAGGGCACGGGGTAAGAGTGTTGTCTTATTGCTCTTCTATAATTATCTACCTGAGCAAAAAAACCAAAAGGCCTGACAATTCCCAATTTTACCCCCATTTGGACTATGAATATTCTCCAGGAGTAAAGAACTTCTGGGCCATATCATCTGAAGCAGCCTTGTCCATACCTTCATTATGGCCAGTGGAGCTAGGACAATTTAAAAGTGTGGAAGATCTGACCTGCTGTCAATGTGTGATAGATAAAATTATACTTTATGTCAGCACATATGGCACTTCTGTGTGATGCAATTCCCTTAACATGAAGCACATATTTACTCAGCTCCTCTCTTTTCTTGAGCTGGACTATGGGTGACCACCTGCCATCATCAATCAATTCATCATGTGAAAGGATGTGACCCTTACTTTATAAGAGCCCCTGAGTGACATGAGAGAGTGTCCAAATTCAACACAATGATGATTCTTATGTCACTTGTAGCACTCACCAGTAATATTTTACAGTCTTTTGGAAAACCATTGCTGGTATGAACCCTTTTAAGAATTTCACTCTATTTTGGAAGGAGGAACAGGGCTGAAACATATGGAGACTTAGTATGCTTTTGAATGTTAATATAGAAAGTATGATTACTTTAATTTCTATTTGAAATAATCATTGAATGCCAAGTATATCGAAGTATTATGGCTTGATATGCAATATTAGATATGAGATCCTCCCTTTTGATGACAGTAACAGTCTATTCTGAAATCCAAAAATCTCAATGCCTTGAAAAATTAATTCTCTCAGAGTTTTGTTATATAAAACATATATAATTCAATGCCACTGGATGACAAAACTACAGTGGCAAATTACAAGAGTTATGAAAAATTCTCTTTCAAGCTAATATCAAGTCATCAAAAAAATAGAATACTCCTGACCCTTTCACCAAAGTGTAAATTAGCAGCCTAATGGTAATATTCAAATGTAAGCTCCTTTTGATGAAAATAATGTAGGAAAGTGCTTCCCTACTGTGAATCATCCTAACACGAGAAATAGAATTTGGGTACTATGATCTCTGCAAAGGGCACAGCAAACTGGCAAATATGGAAATAAAAGATGAAAGCAATTTTGTGCATCCCTTGCCAATGTTTTATTCCCTTTCTAGTTATTATATAAAATCCAAATATCTCAAAGCACTTCTCTGTGTTGGTATAAAAACAAATCACTTGCCCAACCAATTAAATGTTTTTCTTCAAAAAACTGTAGTGATGAATGTAAATTAGAGATAAAGCATGTGATATACTGATCATGCTTAAGAATGCTTCTTTTATATATTTCCATTTATCTATAAGAGCTGCCTTTTGAAACATTAATATTTACATGTTTCAAAGAGGAAAAAAGGCAGTGATTTGAAATAAGATTGTTACAAAATTGAAGATTCATTTTATTTTTTTCCATGATTGTATATTGTAGGAAAAGAGCTTTTAAGAATTTTTAAGTGTAGGGAAAGCAGATTTTTTTGATTTGTCACACCTAAATAGGGCCACCCAGGGCAAAGGTTGTACAGCCTAAAATTCCTCAGTGCTGGAAATTCCCTTTTTCAGTACTAAAAGGTTTACTGTGTTATGCTTGTTACTTTTGCTCTCTTTGTGATGGAAGTTAGACTTCTTGCTGCCATATGTGTTAATATCCTTAAGATAGTTTCCATGTATAAAGCAGACACCTGTCCCCTTCCCATCATTAATTTTCTTGCTTTCTTTCATTCACTTTTGTTGGACACATCTACTAAAATATATGCTTTTGATCAAATGTTGCTTTCTTAGATTACTGATAAGACTGAAAATAATTGAAATTAAAAAAGTGGATATTCATTTTACACCTTTATCTTTACAATTCCAAGTGAGAGGTGAGAGCATTCTTGATGATTCATTTAATTACCTCTGCAGAATCTCTATCTAACTTGAAAGCTCCCTCTCCTGAGGACATCTTTCCACCCACATATCACTGATACTCAGAAGTACTCCTGAAATCAAGGATGTTCTGCTTTGGACTGAAACTCAGTTTGTTATTGCTAATAATTAATAAATAACCTTACATAGGTCTTAGAGTAAAATTGACTGATAAAGGTGAGAGTTTACAGTGATCAATAGAATTTGTGTTGGTTGCTATTGAGAGATATTTTATAGGTCTTTAAATCTTCCACATTCTTTAGCTCAGTATAATCTGTACAGCAGCATATTTGGCTGTTTGACTGTAATTAGCTGAAGGCTGTGATCCATAATAAAAGAAGAGAATTTGGAGTCAAAAGCCAACAAAATGGATTAGCTGAGAACTTGAACTCGGAATCAACGACAGACTTTGGTCACTGGCAAATGGGAGTAACTTAAGGTAGTTATGGAACTGAATTGATATTTCTCCTCTACTGTTATTGCATTCATGGATGACATATTCCAGCTAAAGTGCTTTGGTAGTCCAGCAATCACTAAGTTTGGTAGGATCTCTAAAGGAACTCCACGATTACAATTGAAAACAACCCTCCAGGAAGCTCCAGGCTCTGTTCTATGCAGGTGAACTGTAGGTGTACATGGTTGAGCAAGTGGTCTCTGTCTCCTTTATAACAAGGAGCTTATTTTTAGTCAAATTGTCCTTGGATCTCCCTGAGTCACTACACTTTAATGACTGTTAAGGTGCTTGTGCACAGATGTTGTGGAGTGAGATGAACTGGGTATTGTAAGAGCACTGTGGATGCTTACACATTAATTTTCTGCACATTAAAGTTATGTATTTGGCTGCACTAGCAGTGTTGATGCCTTAAATGGCTACTTAGAAACAGAGACTAGACAGGAATAAAAGAAAAAGTGGTATTTATTTGAAAGGCCTTCAGGTGCACACTCTGGGTTCTAGAGGGTCTTGCCTTAGTGGATCTCAAAATGGACAATGACATGTCACGAGTGTATTACATTTTTATATCAACATAAATTCACTAATTAGAACTTAGCCAATGATATGATTTCTTTTAAACTTGCTCTTTTCTTTTAAGATGAAGGTTTACAGTTTTTGTTGTGAGCGTTTTTGGAGAGCAAGTTAGAGGTTTTGTTATGTCTATCTTAGCATAAGAGAACAGCACTTACGAAGCTACAGAAAACTTCAGAGTCACACTAGCAGTACAGGATTTGAAAAATATAAGTGTTAAAACCTAAGGCATCAGTGTTTCTTATAATTTAGTGCATTGTGATAATAAAACCTTTTGAATTGGTTAAAGAATGATTCTAAGGATGTCATTCACCTACAGTTGGACTTGAAGATCCTTGTGAGTCCCTTCCAACTCAGGAAATTCTGTGATTCTGTAGTAGCAAATATTGTGAATTGTATTTCCTAGAGAGCTGTATAATTTAGCCTCCTGCTAAAAATAACTGTGTATTTGTCATGTATTTTGTGTTGTCCATGTAAGAAGGCTAAGTCATGAGCGAACTTCATAAAGAATACAAATAGGGACAAGAAAGCCTGAAAAGAAGTGTGAACACAATTTAGGTACAAATTTAAAGTGATTAGTTAAAAGTCAGGCATATTGATGTACATCTGGCTGTCACTTGTAATATTAGAATGATTGCACTTCCTTCTCCCTTAAAACAGCTTCTTTCACAAAATTTTTTCAGTCTACAATACCAATCTTATATTTCTTGTTATTTAATCCAACTTTCCTTGGGACTTGAAGTTCACTTATAAGTAAGGGACACTTCTTACATATTACAAATGACAAACTTTGTCATGTACAGTGAGAATTTATCACTTACACTGTTTCAGAGAGCAACTTCACCTCTACTGTGCACAGGAGGGCAAACATCAGAAAGAAGCATCCTGCTCTAAAACCTTTCCTGCATCAGCTAGCTGGGCATTATGATAATTAGATCATCTGTCTAAATAGGCTCCGTATGGTGATTTTTCTGCAAATGTTTTCTTTACTTGTACACAGTGTATTACTCTATTTACAGATCCAGATTGAAATTAACCTTGGAAACTGGATGATTATAATCTGGGCTGAGTAGTAGAAGAGTCTTTTATTACTCAGGGCAGTGGTGATGGAAATATTAGATACATTTTCTCTGATTATGAAGTGTAGGGAAAAAGAGCTAAATGACATGAAGCTGGCAGTACAGGCATGCCCATATCAGCTCAGCAAGACTAGTATCAGAAAATCCTGGACAAGTTTGCCAACAGAGTTACCAAATTTGTTTAAAAGCACAGCAAATCAGCAAAACACCCCGGTCCCTTAGTCCACAGGCTAAAAGTGTGCAAATCTTAGTTATGGCTCTGTATGAGCAGCCATCTGGAACACTCAAGTGTTGTGTTTAAATAAACTTAATAAATCCCACAAAATAACAACATTTTGCCGCAATTTCAGCAGAGAGCAATTTAATGAAACTGTTATTATTAGTCATCACCTAAATAAATAACGAGAAGATAAAACAGAGAGGAATCTCTATTTAACCACAAGAGAGTCACAGTGTGGATGAGTAAGAGTGTTCAGTGATGATTCAGAAGCCAAACTGCCTGGCCAGGCTGTTGTGTCTACACTGGTGGCCAGGGTGGTTGCCCCATCAGGAGGGAGGAGGCACTGGCCCTGGGGCTCCAGGGCTGAGCATCCTGAGCCAGGTTTGCACTGTCTGAGTGTGACAATGTCTGAGCAAAGGTCACAGTGCCTGTTCACACCCAGGAGGGCCCTTTTGGTGAGCAGGGGCTAATGAAGGTCTGCTAGCCTGTTATGCACTTGCAAGAAAGCTGACACGTTTTGGGACATCTGCCCCACTTTTGGGGGAGTTAATTGATTAAAAGATGGTGCAGGATCTCTGCAGGTAACAAGCAATGATTTCATGGATGATTAGTGAAGAACCTTTAATTGGAGGGTTTTCTCGGCACAGGACCTTTTTAAGACCTTTGGGGCTGACTTGCTGGATTAGATTCTTTTTTATTTGTGTATTTCACCTTTTGAAAGAGTTTTAATGTTTTCCTTGCTCCAGATAGGCATGTTTCTGATGACTTCAGATCACTGCTGTACTCAATTACATTATGCTCTTTACATGATTTTGTTTTATGAGAAAAATAAAATTGTAGCACTATTTCCTTTTGTTAAAAGAGCTTTAGAGCTGCAATCTTCTATGTCACCTTTTCTATTGTTTCTCAGTGTTAGGAACCAATTATTAAGAGATGCCTCTGCCTGAATTGGGGTGCAAATGAGACCATATGCCAAAGTCAAAAGTATGGATTTTATTTAATAGGAAATATGAGAAATAGGAGCGGGGAGAGGGGGAAGAGAAAGAGAGTGAGAGATAGAGATTAAGCAAAGATATCACCATGTAGAATCCTGCAAAGTCCCTCTGGTACTCATTCACCCTGGTCTCTTTGATGGTGGGGGTTCCTGAAATCCATGGGGCATATATGCTGTTCCAACTTGGGATGGCATGTGTGTAAGCAGCTACTTCCTTTATCAGTTTGCCATGGATATTTGTCTGTATAGGTTACCCAGGTCTGTCTCACCAGGTCTGCCATCTTCCTGGTGTTGCTGTCTGTGCTTTTCCCACAGTCTGCACTGTAGAGTCTTTTCCAGTGTGCTAATTCCAAACCTTTCACCTTTGTGTGGGCCTGAAATTAACCCCCTCTTTGCCATTTGTGTCTGTTGTGGTAGATTATCTTGTGGGAGCTTCCTTCTTTGTCAGTGTTTGAGACAATTTATTGTGTTCCTCTAACTCATCTCACAGAGTCAGCTGGTTCAGACACTTTCTTTGAAAGCACACCCAGCTCTTCCTCCTCAGCTCTAAAGGTTGTAAACCTGTCTCATAGTGACAGAACTTAATGTGGAGTTGGAGTCACCATCTTCTCCCTTTCTCTAGTATTGCATGCAAGTCTATCACTCACATTAGAGGCATGGTCTTGAGGAGACTGCTGGCAAGCTGAACTGTATTTCTCAGACTTTTTGCAGAGTTTGCACTTACTGTTCTAACAACAGATTGTAAATCCCCAAAAACTGGCTCCACAAATGTCTTAAAAGGGCTCATGGGATTTTTGAAGTACTCTGAGTATGACATACAGGTGAAATACTGACAAGATATTCCCAAGAGATCAAAACAACTGTTGCTAACCCTGAGAAGATTTCTTTAGGCACTTTTGTGCCTCACTGGTTCTTGCAGCATTGAAGTTGTCGGATTGTTTTCAGTTTGATAATATGCAAACATCACAGCTCTCTTCTTTCACTCTTTTTCATATATCTCAAATTGTTTCTTTGGCCAAAGAAAAACACTTCTATTTTGGGATTTGTTTTCATACTTTGTAACTGTACACTGACACTTCTTCTGCTCTGTTCTTACAGACAGACAGAGACGGACAGACAGATAGAGAGGAGCCCAGAAGCCAAGCAGGCTGAAGGGATTCTCCTCTCCTTTTCATCTCTCTGTTTCATCTAAATAATCTTATTAAAGCCTTCTGATTTCTGATCACTCAATCTATGGACTTTGTTCTTGGAGCAGCTCCTGAGAAGCAGGGCTGTTCCATCAGATCAACAAACAACAAAAATACTTTACTATCAACTTCAGAACATCAGAGAACTTTGTCAAGGGTTTAGAGCAGAATCCTCACTTCTAGAGATAGGCATCTGCCAATTTTTATATCATATTCAAATCAGTTCTGAGTTTGAACACATCAGTAATCTTTATGATCAAATAGAACCACCCTCCTGTCACTTGATTTTTGAATTGAAAAAAGAAATTAAGCAGTTTTCACTAGCATCATCAATCCTCCCAAGAGGATAAAAATAGTTAAAGGTAAGTGCTACTAATATGATGTGAAATTCATGTAAATGAACACAAGGATTTTTGTTATTTAAAAATGAAAAAGAAAAGCACTTGGGAGTTCCTTCAGTTTCCTGAATTGCTCAGTAGAATTACAGAGTTGCAACTGGCTAGCAAAGTAATGGTACTCCATCATCTTCATAGCAAACTGCACTAGAATCTACAGGAACAGGAAATTAAAAATTATCAGTGGTCTTTTTTTGTCCAACCAGAATATTGTGCTCTGGCTAACAGATTTTTGGAAATATTCTACAAGTTTTTTTTTTGCTCCTCACAGAATTTGCTATTGAAGGCTCAAAGACACTCATGGAAACCTGTCTGAATAAATAGGAGAATGTATGCAACCCAAAGTGCTAGGAGGCCTGAGACAAAGCAGCCGGGTTTGAACAAAGTGATGAGAGCAAATTCAGTGCTTATATATATACTATTAAAATTCAAATTAATTTCCACAGAGACCCATCTTGGCTTTCTCTAAGGTAAATGGTACAAAGTCCATCTTATTTCCATTTATATTTCCATTTCACATTTAATGTTGGTTGCAGGAGAGATGCTGTGCCATTCTTCATTTTTTTAATCACTTCCCTGTTCTACTATGTCTCAATATTGCATACAAGTCTATTGCTCCCATTGGAGGCATGGCCTTGAGGAGACAGCTGGCAAGCTGAACTGTATTTCTACTTCACTGCTGAGGTGCTTGGTAACTTTGGATGTCTCACCTGTTGTTTTCAATAGAATGCTCACAGACATCACAGAACTCTTACAGACCTCTTACCAGGATCAGCTAATAGCTGTATGCCATAACACGCCATAACTAACATGACTAACAGGACAAGGGCTTCAGGTTCAACTAACGTGCACGCAAAGCAAGCTTAATTTACAAATTATTTACATGCATCCCTAATGGAGAGCTGGGAAATAAAGCACTGCAGTCAGACAAATGTAAAAACAATGGGGAACTAGAATTATGTGTTTTTCCTATCCATAAATGTAATGACTTCCTCATACAGAGTGCAGCAGCTCACACATTTCCCACTTATATCACCATTCATGCTTATAGCCTAAAGCGAAACAGGAACACTAACTTTAAAGTGCAGGATTTTTGTGATATGAAGTTAGGTTTTTATCACATTGACCTCGTACTGACTATGAATTGGTTAATTTTTGCAGTAGCCAGGATGGGGCATGGCTAAGATCCAGAGGTTATTCTAAACCACTTTGTGTCATTTAATGGGAATGGGGGGAGGGATTCCTTCGGGTTGGGATCCTGTGCTATATAGTGCATATACAGCATTTGCAAGTGGATCACTCACCTCTCTTGTATGCTTTTGTTTCTTATAAACACTATTATGGTTTATTTTCTTATTTCATTGCTGTTTCCAGTAAATTATTCCTATCTCAATCAATGACCTTTGCCTTCCATGTCTCCAGTTCTCTCCACCATACTAAATGGAAGGAGGACAGGGGAGGGATGGAAAGGCACAAGGTTTGGAGTGGTTTCAGTGGGAATACTAAATTGAAAAATACCATTTCTAAACCACAGCATACATTAAATGTACAGAGTATGAAAATGGTATAGCATGAGAGATTTTGCCAAGAGAGCAAAATGTTCAGATTAGACTTGCATTTAGTGCTTCCATTCTCCAATAATGGCTGTAAGGGAAAGGGGAGCATTCACATTTCTAAGCTCTTAAATGACATAATAATCATGCTAGAAAGAGTAGAATTCACATTTTAGATTCTGTAAAAATAAAGGGCTCCTCCCAATGTTATATCATCTGTGAACTGGTTTAAGTATCCCTTCCAGTCCTGTGTCCAGGTGATTTATGAAGATGTTGAAGAGCATTAGGCCTAGGATGGAGCCCTGCAGAACCCCCCTAGTGATAGGTCACCAGTCTGATCTAAGGGAATTTTCATTTCTGCATAGAAATCTCTATGACTGCCAGTACACAAACACTGTAGGTGTGTGCTCTTATTTAGCTGTTTTTCTCCAGTATCACAGGTCCAGTATCTGTCCAATATCAAAGTCTTTTCTCACATTTCAAAAGCTACTATGTGACTTTGTTTTTCATAAAGCCTCCTGCTCTCTGTTTTTGCTCTACTCATGTCAATTAGCGATGTCCCACTCCCTGTGTTAGTTCTTTTCCTTTGTTCTTTTACAATTTGTGTATTTGAAGAGGACCATGATCCATGCAAAAATACTATATTCAGCATGTATTTCTCACTGCATAGTGTTACAACCTATAGTATTAGCTGATGTCCAAGCCCTCATACAGTGCTAACTTAGTAGGTGAGAAAAAATGAAAGATACATAACCAGCGTCCCAACTATCAGCATGATGCCATGCACACACAGATCCATACACACAGTAAAGCAAAATTCTAGAATATGAACGACTCTGACAACAGAAGATGATGTGGCACTGCTAAAGAGACGGCTGTGAGTGTCTTATTGAAAATTAGTTTTATCGACCTCTCAGATGCCATGAATAATCCCAAAACTCTTCCTGATACTAAACAAACAGCTACAAGGCAAGGACCACTTGTGCCAAATATTCAATAGGTCTGGCAGAATGACAGTAGTGACAGAAGCAGTTGCTTTTCATCGCTGTGTGCAACTATGCTATTTTACTATTTTTTAAAAGCAAAAGTTCTACAAATGCATCATTAAATTATGTTTCCTTTGGAACCATGCACCATGTTGCCAAAAGAATAAGCAATATATTTAAAGTAGTTTAAATGTAGAAATAGTAATTTCAAAATAGTTTCCAGCATCGGCATTGCTAAGAGGCATCAGAATATCTCAGGTATCAGCAGCCAAATAGCTATCAAATATTAATAACTTCTCTATCCCTGTTTTCCAATGACTTGTATATCCCACTAGTCAAGATCTTAGAAAAATGAATGATATGTTTTTCTAAAATTTATGATGGCTTGTTTAGATAATTTTTTTTCCAAAGGGAAATTCACAGTATGTCTCCTCCCTGATTCTACAAAATAAGAAAGTGGAATAGTCAGTAGGACACTCAGTTGCAATTAAAGAGGTTTAGTTTTTGTCCTAGGCCAATTAATGGCTTAATTCATAATAGCAGACAATTTGCCTCTCCTATCTTTGAAACAGGAAAATATTTACATGATCCTTTGAACTACTCTTTTGAACGGATTTCAAACATCTCACATTCTCATCTAACCTAATCGGTTTATCTCCTGAGATGAAGCACATCTTCAAACAAATATCACCTATTTCAATTTGCCAAACATCACAGTGGTATTCAACAACCAGGGAACCAATCTGCACAGCTCACTTAAGCCAACTCTGTGTTATAGAAACAATACTTTTTATGACTTTGGAGAAAAATAAAGGGAAAAAAATGAAAACAAGGGTTACATCAGCCTGAAAGAAAGTAGATTGTTCACTCCCCCACACACAAAAAAACCCCAAACAAAACAAACAAAAAAACCACCCTAACCCCCCCTAAACACCCCACAGGTATCCAGGCCAGTCCCCTCCATTGATAGAAAATAGCTCAATAAAAAATGTCTGATCAATTTTGGTATTCGATTCCTTTATAAAATACTTTCATATCTAGTGCCGAGAATCATAATTAGTGCTTTAATAAGGTGTTGAAGAATAGCAGACATCAAATGTTCTATTCTCATGACAGCATCACTTAATGTTGCTTTCAATGCAGCACGGGAAGAATGATGTGTGGACTCTGAAAAACTACTCACAAAAATATGCAGACATTGTGCTCATGCAAGTCACATTATGCATGGCACAAAAACAGAAGACTGTTTTAAACGTTTGAGAACATTTAACCAAGTTGTTCCTGAATGATTTACTGATAATTACTGATAATTACTTCCAGAGATTATAGACCTCTTAAAAAGAGAGCCCCTTACCCCAAACTGTTGGTTGTTGTATGGAGGCTGAAATGCAAATGGCAAAGTTCAGCAATAAGGTGAATCTATTTTTGCATTTGTTGCAATGTAAAACTAATAAATGAATGCTGTGAATTCAGGGGCAGCAAAAGATGCCATGTAATCTGATGGATTAGCATATGAAGGAAATGAAGTTGTCACACAGAGATGACCGCTAACAGAATAAAATTCAGACTTAAAATGAGCCCTGGAAGTACCTCTTAAAAAAGATTCAACAACGAAGAATTCACTGACTTCCCAAAGTGCAGGAGGTCATGTATTATACCAATTCAATCAGCTGTGCCCCTTCACTGAAAAACAAGAAATGAAGCGCTCGAAGTGACTGAAATAAAAACAAGTTCTTAAAAGAAAGAGTGATACTTTATAACTAGGGTCATGGGTCAGACCATTTAAAGATTGCAGAAGCACTATCCCAAAGAGTGCAAGACAAGGTCTGGAGTGATCCATCTCTTTCAGAAGATCAGAGCACTCTTGTAGGCTGAAAAAAAACAGACATTATGCCCTTGTTTTATATCACATTAGGAAAATTTCTTGTAATTCTAGAAAACCACAAGTAAACCCAAAAAATGGCTGTAAATAGAATGTAACATCTTGTCTTCCTTATTTACCAAAAGTGTCATAGACACTGCATTCTGAGCTATATATAGGCAAAAAATAACACTGCAAGATTCTAAAATCTGAGCTTGATGAGAGGCTTTTCTAACTAAAAGGGATAAAGAAGGGAACATAAAAACTGCACATACAAACTATGATTATATGTGATGTTATTAGATATACCACTAAAACCCCTGCTTTATCAACTCTGGTGCCTGTGAGGGACATGAGCTTTGCTACAAAGCTACACCATATTTGGGACCAATCCATGTGAAAAGGAGAAAGAGCCCTCCCAACACTGGGGGTCCTTGCAGTCCACCCGGGCTTTGAAAATGCCAGGCACACAGCCTCGACCTGAAAGAGGAACAGTAGCCCCCTCACACTGGAATGCACTAATTAATTAGAGAGCCATTAATTTTTAATGAGTCACTGTAGAAGCTATGTGTACACATCCTCACACCTACAAATGGGTGATGGTTCGCTCTGTGAGAATTTCTTTCCCAGATGACAAAAAGATTATAGGAAAACTGTAATCCCAAATCCTTTATGCTAGGTTCTTCTACATGAAAGAAGCACCTCCTGTAAGTGTTCCCCTTCTTGGCTATTGCCAGAGCAAAGCACATCTCCTTTCAATAAATTTATCTTTAGAAGTTCAACCAATCTACATTCTTCTCTCCCAAAAAACAGTGGAGAGAGACTTTTGGAACTGTTCTAAGCACAAAACGCCGGATGGTTGTTATAGAATTGAAGGAGAAAAATACCACTGTGCAATTATACGGATAAACTAACACTTGTTCAACACGAATAATGAGATAAAAGTGGTCAGTAAAATGAGCAGAAATCAAGCAGAAGTCATCCAACATCTTTATGATCAGACAGACCCTGCAGGAATTCAGCACAATGCAAACATAAGCACTACTGGGTAACCACCTTTGTAGACTACCCTGTAGAGATTCTCTCTATGTTCTGAACGTGTGCTGGTTGGCACTGTAAAAACATGAAGCTGTTTTGAGTAAGCAATTAGAATTCCTCCTGTAGCACACTATAGCCAACTGTAGCCAATCTCCTCTACAATACCTTCAATTTTCTGGATATAGAAGAAAGTAAGGTGCAGTGGAGAAAGAGGAAGAAAAGGTAAGCGTACAAAACCCAACAGGAATGTGTTGTAATAGCTTTTGCATTTTTATGGAAACTTATCTGGGTTGTACAGGCCTCCCAAATTGCCTCCCTGAAGCTCTCGATACTTAAGTATTTGTCTTGGGGTGACTTTGTGATGTATGCCATATTGCCTACTCTACACCCAGAAAATGAATCTTGTGCCTTTCTGTGCCTTTAAACTTAGCCCAAGAGACGAGAGAAAGGAAAAAGAGCCAGACAAACCTTTTCAAAGCAGTTTCATGCTCCAAGGTCACTCTGCCTGCTCCTCTCTGCACTCCTCTGCAGTGGGGAGATTGCTGCTGCTGCTGCTGCAGAGAGGGGAGGAAGCATCCTTCCTGCTTTTCCAGCCAGCTCTCAGCTCTGTTTCTTAGGAGAGGGACAGAGAGTTAAACTTTGTTTCCCTGGGACTTTGGTTCTTCCTTCTTATCTTGTGGACTGTTCAACAATACCAGAACTCATTGGGATAACCTTTCACAGAGGCCCAGAGGAGGCCTGCGCCGAAACCCCAGCTCCGAGGGGAGAGAGAAAGAGAGAGCCACACCCACAGAAGGACCCTAAAATCTTCCAGAGATTTTATTATTTAGCATTATTATCCTTTTCCTGTGTGTTTGTTAAATAAATGATTTTATTTTTTCTTCACTTTCCTCCGAGGAGATATTTCTTTCCCCAGCCTGGTGGGGGAGGGGTGGCTGTGACCTGCCTTCTTTTGGGGAGACATTCTTTTCAGAGCATTTCCTTGAATTTGTCTCAAACTGGACACAATCTCCCCTTTTTTCTGGCTTTTAAGGATATTTGGCCAGTGATTTTTCTTCCAAACTTAAAAGCAAAATAAAAACACCCAACTTACAGTGTGTACGAATGAAGGAAGTTGTATTCTCAAGATGTTTTTAAACTGTGCCTTAGCCAATGCTAAATGGTTTTCCAGAGTGACGAAATATATAGTTTTATTTTTCATGTGTGGAAAAATAAAAAGCTGTGAATACAAGGAAAGTAAAAATCTGCATATGTACGCAGAAGACATCACTGTTTATGTCAGAAATATCTCTGTAAAATCACAGTTTTTTATTGATTCAAATATAACCCATATATAATTCCAACGAGGCCTGAGTAGAAAGCATCAAACAGTTACTAATATTTACAAATATGTCTTCCCTAAAGAAAAACTTAGTGAATTACTATTAAATAAGCAAGCTACCCAAATGATCCAAGTTTTGAATACTAAATTTAAATTACAACCTCTGTATTCAACATTGACAAAATGTAAAAAATTAATATAGCAACTGGGTGCTATTAAGGAACAATTTACCTATTATTTAACTATTGGTTCTAAATATTCTTCAATCAACTATTCAAAACTCATACCAAAATTTTGAGTGCCTGCCACCATTAGGGAAATATAGAAAAAATGAGTAATAGACCCCTAGGGTACAATATCTTTGTGACAATGGATTTTAAAACATATGCAAAAAATTAATGGGGCAGAAAGGAAAACAGATTGAGTAAAGTTTAAAATATCTTAAAGTGAAAGATTTTTATTGTGAATTATTTTCAGAGTTTACTGAAATAAATAGTCATGAAAATAAAGATTGAGGTAATGATTGCTAGGGACCAATCATTAAAAGAGGTGCCTCTGCCTGAATTAGGGTGCAAACAAGACCATGTGCCAAAGTCAATAGTATGGATCTTATTTAACTTATTTATTTAACTCTTATATATGCATATACAGTCCTGAATTTCATCATTTACTGTCTAATGCTGTGGCTTTACATTGTTTCTTCCACACAACTTTGGGTTATGCCACAAGGTCCAATCGACTTGAAGATTGAATTAAGAATCTGCAACCAGACTAATGGCTAAAGCTCCTTCTATAGCTGCATCCTGTGCTTCTTTGGAAAAAAAATATCCTCTGTATAAATGATCACCCTTTTTGTCCATATTGTACTATTTTCTGATGGCTTAGGCCTCTTTTTGTGTCTTTTTGAGATGTCCTGTAAGATTATGGGTATGCAAACTGTCAGTTTGGATTGAGTGATACTATGGTAAAGTCAGTTTTCACTCAAATGTTGTTAATTGAGTATTTTATTAGTCTGGGTATATTGTCCTAGATACCAGTGAGCCTTCAGTTTCTCACTAGGAACTGATTTCCCCCAGATTGAAAGCCTTCCCTTAAAGTTGAAATATTAATTGATTTCACATTTCTGCATGTTTTCTATTTTAGCAAAATGTACAATAGGGCAGAAGTCACTGACTCTGTGGTAGACCTTAAACTCCCTAAGAATATTGAATAGAGTCAGGAGAACATGGAGAAAAAGAACTGTGAAGATTTAGTCTAAAGGTAACTCTTATTTTTGTGTCTGACACTGTATGGAAGAGTAACATAGATATTCCAGATGGAGTAGAATAAAATTAAATAGCTCAGCTCTGAAGAGTGGAGATATGGGGGAATAAATGGAAAGAAGGGAATGGTGAAGAGCAGGGAGAAAATTCCCATTTTGCATATAAATGATGTAATTACCCCCTCAGCTTCTCAGGCAGAAGTTGACATCCCTAATTAGAATAATTTTATGATCTTTTGGGGACAGATATACAAAAGCATAAAGAGAAAGAAAAAATAACAAATACAACTAACATCATCATCTGCTTTTACAACACAGTTTTGCAACAGAACTGATGATGTACATCCAGTCTCAGCTTTATAACAAATAACATGTTTGTATTTTACTTCAGATGATTCACAGGGCTTGATATAAAAGGCAGAGGCTGAATGAAACCTTTTCAGGGAAGAAAATGATGAAACCACAATACAAAGACAAGGAATTGAAAGCCTACTGTAATGTGTGTCATTGTTTTCTTCTGATTAACGCTGTTAAATGAAAGCCACTGTGTTTTACCTGTGCTGATGGTACAGTTGCTGTAATTAAGCATGAGAAGTTACAACTCGTGCATGCTGATTGTTTCATACAAAGCACTTGGCAGATTTGCCAGTACACGCACTATTAAATCTACAACAGGCATGTCCAACCACTGAAGCCTGCCACTGTTACTTGTTTAATTGGTCTACAGTATTCCACCACATCCTCACTTCCTAGTTGCTGGGCAAAAAAGCAGGTATTTAGCCTTTTCCAGATGGTGAGGTAGTTAGGGAATGGGTTGTTTTAGTCATGTGGGAAGGAAGGAGTTGTGCTACAAAGAAAGATAAAACCCAGTGAGTGTAGCAAGTCTGGAAAATTCCATTATCATATGGCTTATCTTATCATTCTTATCATCTGACTGGTTGATTTAATGTTGCTAAGAGACTTAACAGACCAACCTTTTAGCAGTAGATACTGCACACAGTTCTTATTGGTAAATCAATCCACTAATTTTACTCTAACAGGTTAATATTCCAGTAGTCAGGATTTGGCTGAAGGATATGTTTGTGTACAGGCCTTTCTTTTTTTTTTTTTTTTTTTTTTTCCCCTCACGTAGCTGATTCTCTTTTGCATTTCCTAAGTGTGATTTCACGGTAAGGAGACAAGTTAGAAGCCAAGAGAATAAAATTATCCTCAGGCATAAATGCAGAAAATCGGGCTTGAAATCTCAGAGGAACTGATGTTCTTGTCCTATAACCATTACTTACAGTAGTGAATAAGATTTGAATAATTTAGAAAAATTAAAATCTTTCTAGAGTTATTTTCATTTCCAGTCCTGACTGATTAATTAATAAAAGCTAACAAAGATTTTAAGCCTCAGAAAAGCTTTGGGTTTCGTTCTGCTCAGAGGATGGTCACGGTGTCAAGTCCATTAGTTCTGAGCTGATTCATCCTGCCCAAATTAATATGATTCACTCATAGACCACAGAATCTGGAATAACCAATGTGGTTGTTGAGCTAATTAAATATTATCTATTGCACCACGTGCTTAGGTCTTCAACTGCATTTACATAGTTGGAAAGGGAAACACATTCCAGTTATTTTATCTGACAAATAAGTCTCAAATATCATAAAGATGAATCCTCCCTTTCCCAACTCCTGTGTTTTTTGCAAAACAAAGAAGGACCAGATAAAATGACAGCGTTAGCTCAAAGCACCTCTCAGGGGGTGGTGTTGTGCAGGGGGCTCTGTGGCAGGCAGTGGTGGGCTGGTCAGTAGGCTGTAGGGGTCTTCTGTGTTATCCCATGTGAGTCACGGCTGCTCTGCACAGTACACCTCCCAAATTCATGGTTACTGAGGCTGGAAATAAAAATGATTTCACAGAAAAGCAGAGCGATCAGGGAATATTCCTGAGTGAGAAGGTCTTTTGCAAAACACCCTTCTGTGCAGGACTGCGAGGGACCTCAGCAAAGGTGTCAGGCAGCTGAAACAAAATAGCATGTGTACAGGCAAATAATGGCCTTTGGCTGTTGTGATGTGAATGATAGAACAACACAGGTCTACCCTTTCCTCTAAGAGAAAAAGGAAATCAAAGGCAGAAGAATGTAACACATTGTACAGATTATCCATAGCACTGGTACAATGTGTAAAAAACCTGGCACAGAGGGACTTTGGTGGATATCATGGATGTGATGATCCTGAAAACATATAAGCATAAGGGATTGATTCTTGAAAATAGGCTGAGACACTGAAAACTGTGTGGAATGACCCATCCTTCAGCTTCTCCTGTCTGTGAAGGAAGGGTGCTCAGTGTTTGCCCACTTGCCAGAGCTCCTTTCAGTCAGAGAATGCAGATTTATTTGCAGAATGTTTAACTCAAAAGCAAATATATGGCTTTCTAGTTTCTCCTTTTGTGAAAGTGCTTATAACATCCTGCCAAAAGTAGTATGCAGTCTGTATCAGCTAGAAATTTTGTTTATTTCTGGATTGTAGCATGTAAATGAATCTGTCTCTATCGCTGTTTCACAAGAGGTGTGCGTTGCTGTCCACAGACCAGCATTTATCTTTCTGGTTCATGCCACTGTGTGGGTAATACATCACTAGAGCAGCAGTGCTGGTTATGATGTATGACACCAACATATCATAAAAGTGTTGCCACTTCTGTGATGTATTATTAAAAACACGGAACTAAACAGAAAGATCAATATAATACAGGTCCTTAATTTTTTTTAAGTGGGTTAGAAGATTTTAGATTAAAAGGAACGGGCCCCAGAGAGTTTTCACAGAGTCTCAGTATATAACAGAAACTAATAACTATGATTTCATAGATGACCCAGGTTTTAATGAAATAGATTCAGTCTTTTTAAGTTTCATGTACTCTCTGTACTCTGCTGTGGTGCAGCCAGGTTCCTACCACATTCCTACCGAATATCTTCCACAGAATAGCATCTTCTAATGTGTTCAATAATCATAGAATTTGAATGAGGAATTATTTTGATTTTACGTTTCTAATTTTATTTCAGTTTTGCTCTCTTTCTAAAGTGCTTGGACAGTGTTTTCCACCTTTTGCTCAGAAACATGAAACAGCAAAAGAGGCTGCCAGGTATTCACATACAGGAACTTTAAGATATTGCAAAACATTATTAAAACTAGCAGTTGTCTCTTCTGGCTTCTACATAACTCACATAAAGAAGAGCAATCCCTCAGCAAGCAAGAAAAACTTTCTTATGTCCAGAAGGTCCTGACCCTAAACATATTAATGGAATGAAAACTCAATATTAATATTAATTTTATTGTAGTGAGGAGTTGCAAGCAGTCTTTTTACATTCTTCTCTTTTCTTATGGTTTTGGTGCAGACAACTGTCTTGTCTTTTCTACTTGAGTACTGCATTCATCTATTTCATTTAGACATTATTTTCTCCTCTCTACCCAAAACATAATGGTTTCAGGATAGTATGTTTATTAACCTTTCTTGGGTAATGTACCCATTTTTTTCCTGCCTTGATATTATTTCCTTGGCTTCTCAAACATATTTTATATAGTATTAGATCCCCTTAATCTCTCTTTACCTAAGATATGTAAATTAAGTTCCCTTCCTTGTTCTTCCTCTGTAATACCCTCTAATCCTTGAATCAATTTGTTGCCCAAATTACCAGCACATGTGTTTTCTTGGCACTTGGAACATAAAAAGAAATTAAGAGGCCCCTGTCTACCATGAGATACTGCTGTGAATGTACCTGTTATGCCTGGCCTTAAACAAAGGAATTGCAATTCTACTTGCACAGAGTGGGCCCTTCTATTTATTGTATTTTTTTATCATTTTTGGTACTATTCACAGTCCCAGACACTGTTTGTGCATTAGATGCTCTGTTTCCCAGCCCAAAGAGATTAAAGTGGAAGACTTTAATTGCATGTGAAAACCTCCTAGCAGAGACCCCTAGAGAGAGGGCTTCACATTAAAACCTTCATGGTATTTCCTTTCCTTTAGAATACATACTTAAGACATATAATTTAAGTGATAAATGTGTTCATATTTATAATGTATTTTCTCCTAGAAATAATGTTTCAATAAGAGCAGTTGTGGGATGGTGAGAGAGGAGGCAAATATTTTGGACTGTGCAACATGCAAAACCACTGCATTTTATGAAGGTCGTGGCAATTTCCATCTCTTAGCCCCAGATAATACAGAGGTGTTCATCCACATCATTCTGATGCAAATACAGCTAATTTTTTCCAAGCCAGAGCAAGATTATAACATGGGTCCTCCAGTGATATATAATAGCTTCCTTTTTTGTAAGGAGAGACACTAAATCTGCCAAAAATGTTTTTCTCTGTCTTCAGGTCTGAGTCTAAACAAATCCCTATATGTGATCAAAGTACTACTGATGCCAAAGAGAAATATGGTTGTGCTGATAGACAGCTGAAGATGCACATCTATCTTCCAACTTCCACTTCTCTCTCAATGTTATCATTGTATATGAATTAGCACAAAGTGATATGCTTGATGTAGAATTTCTCCAGGAGTTGCCTATAAAAATCATGGGGTTTTGGACGGAAAACACAACTCTATATTGCTGTAGTATAGAAGAGAGTTACTTAATATAGTGAAAAATAATGTGTTAGGGTTGAATGCTGTTGAATATGTATAAATGGGAATAAAAATGTAAATTAGCAGTGTGATTGACACTTTCATTTCTAAGTTTCCTGTATATATATTGAAGTACATATACTCTAGTATTTTTTATGTTTGTGTACTTGAGATTACCAACAGCTCTAGGAGAAGCTACTCTTCGGAAGCCTTTTGAAATTGTGAAATGCACACAATGGAATGTTGCCCCTTCTTAGAAAAAACTGTAATTTACCTGGCATCAATCTTTGAGTTTATGTACAGTGTTGGCAAGGAGTCAAGAGCAGAGGGATAGTCTTCTCTGACAGTAAAGTTAACTTTTCAGTGTTGCTTAATGCATAGTTTCTCTGTAACATCATGTATCTGTCTCTCTGCCCTATCACAGCCCTCACCACTCCCATTCCATGCACTTATAAAGAGCCAATCTTGTGGTTGTGAAACAATGACCCACGGCTGCTGCAAGTGAAACTTGCCTTCTGAGAATTCTGTATGATGAGTACAGTGAAGAAGTTGCTTTTGGCAGTATCATGAGCATTCAAAATCATAGCTTTTTAAGATAAACAAAAATGTGTGTGTATTAGAAATACTGAATGTAGTGAAAGCTGGATGTTGCAATTATTGGAAGTACATAGAAGGTACAAAGAGAGATGAAAACATCTCAACTGACAATTGTGAGTAAAAAGTATAATGTAATTTCCGTTTTCAGAGCTGTGTTGGAGGTAAAAAGCTACATGGGAGCCATTAGCTTTTGATGATTTATAATGCTTTTAAAAGCTTCCATACAAGGAGCAGAGAAAAGAAGAATGGTACTGGTCTGTAATTCACAAAAGGTCATTTAGGCAGAGAAAACATATCCTCTGATGTCTTTATGTGTCAACTTTTTACAACACAAATAGAGATTTGATAAAAGGAACATAATCATGCAGCAATTATGTAAGGTACACAGTTAAATCCCAAGCTTTTCTTTCAGAAAAATTCAAGTAAATATCAGTATGATGATTTTCAGAAAGACATATTTAGAAAAACTCATGAGTTTCTTTTGAGAACTTTTTCTTTAGCAGCTAGTGCTAGCAAATTAAATCTAAAGTAAATTAACTTAATGCATATATTGCTAAATTTCAAAAGGACAGCGATGTCCCTGAATATATAAAGTCTAGAACTGAAATATATCTCACTTCAGCCTAGCTCAGAACAAAACATAGTGCATAATATTCCTTGATAAAGGCAACATGACTGCTAGGAATTGCTACTAGGCTTTTAAAGTACTATTATTTTCCTTAAATTGCATCCATGTTATTATCTAAGGTAACAAGATAAAGGGATGATGAGTGTACATTTGGTTGAAGATTGAAGATAATTTGTAGTTATTTCATTTTTATTGTAGAAAGAGAGAGAGAAAAAAAAGGTGGTCAGCCTTTGAACGAGGCTGGGAAAGGTCTTGTTTCAGGCAGACACTGTGCATTATTCGGCCAGCAGACTGTGAAATAAGCACAGGCCCTTTTCCATCCCTCATAAATGCATCCTAGCACCTGTGACCATGGCAGTGAGCCCTAGATTGCCAGGTAAAAGGTGAACTGCATTTCCACAGAGGCCACTACCTTACATTTTGTCCCATTAAGTCTGCTTCCTCTGTCTGTATTTAAAAGCTGAAGCTCCTTCAGGTGTCTTTGGCTGGTGTTTAAGTGCCTGCTGGTGTGTCCTAAATGCACCTGATACTTGAGAGCAAGTAGGTCCAGTTAGAATGCTTTGGAGAATGCAAAGACATTTTTGCTCCATTGGGCTGGTGATTTACTCAGACATTGGTTGTCCAGTTTTGAATATCAGGCCCCCCCTGCTTGGATGTGGATTACTGCTTCTCAAGGAGATTATTTGTGTTCTGTAACACTCAGTTTAGTTATTACCTTTTGAAAGAGAATTTCCCTCACTCTGGCTGGCTCTGGTGTCCCAGCAGGCTGGCTGCTGTGAATAACACTCTTCATAATTCTCAATATTTAATGTGGATGATTTAAGGACCTTATTCTCCATTGTGATTTTCTTCAGCACTGAAGCACTGGTCTGGCTCTCAGTGATTCCTGATAGTAATTACTAGCCTGAGATGTAGGAGGAATGTAATTCATCTATGGAAAACAGCATAATGCAATGCCATACACCTTGAAGAAACCTATTGCATGACTTTGGGTGGCGTTCTGGAATTTGACAACTATATGGCCTTGTTCCAAACAAATAAATGAATCTCTCTTCAGAGCATATGGTGTAGAGAACATGTCATGTTTGAGAAATATGGTTGGCTGGTAATCTTGATTTTTAATTTTGCAAAAGAACAATTATTTGGCACAGTATAAACCCTTTTTTCCCCTCCCTGTTAAGTACAGATGTGTTTTCTTCAAAGACAGAAAAAAAAAATCTCTTTTTTTTCAGGAAAGTTCAGTTTTGCTGCGCATATCTGATAGATACCTATTTTTGTCTCATTTCTTCTGAACAACAGTGTGGCTGTTTTCATATTCTATTGATACTAAAGTTTGTGAGGAAAATCAAAATCCAAAGACTTAGCTTCTGGAGTTTTATAGGCTGATCTGTGTGAAGGATCTGGCTGGTATAATTGCTACTAAAAAGGTGGTGCTTGAGAGAAAGATTCATTGTTGGATACCCCAGAAATTTATCAACCTATTCTTCTCCCTTGCCTGGGATGTGTAATTATGTTTAATAATTGCACTAAGGTCCAGGCTGAGTGGTGGAGAGGAACTGTTTGTGCTGCCCAAAGAAGCAGCAATCTCACCCTTCTGGAAACATCTCAGGTAAGACATAGATGCCACTAAACCAGGAGGAACCTGCCATTGGTTTCAGTGGGGCACTGAACAGAGAGCAGTGGTATCACACCCATAGGCCAGCCACAGGAGGAGGTCTGCCTGCCTCTTTCAGCTGTTCCTGAATTATGGATCACCTTCAGATTCCCTGAGTTGGTCCTGGGTGAGAGAGGATCAGAAGGTCCCTGCTTAGCTGGCACAGAGCCTGTCCAGGCAGCTCAGCTCTGCTGGGCCCTGCGCCACCAGCTCTCCCAGACAGTGTTTTTTTTCTAAGGAGCTAAGGGGATTAGGCTTTTCAGGGGAAGTCTAAGAGGATTGCAGATTTAAGAGATGGCCAAAGGGGCACATTTATAGTTTTTTAATTAAAAGATATTTTGACTGGAGGAGCAGAAGGATTAGGGAATTGGTAAAACCAAGTTAATGTCAAGTGCGGGGTTGAATCACAAATTAGACATATTTCTATCAGATCTTTGGCTTCTAACTTTTTTTTTTTTCTGAGATTAAACAATCTGTAAATTTTAGTAAGGTAATTTCCCATCAGTCTTCCTCTTTGACCACTCTATACCTCCTGTTCATAATTATGATATTACAAATATATTTAAATCCTACACCACAATTTGAATGGCTGGCAGTGTAAAAAGGGAGACATTTAACAGACTATGTCATGCTTAAAGAAAAATGTCATATTTCATAAGAGTAATGTCTGAGTGTTCATTTTCTAAGCACAGATGTGTTTGAACATTTAAATGGACCAGTCTTTACATTAATACTTTTATGTCTACTTATTTTAAATGATCTGCTGTATATGAAAGCCAAAGGGGGAGGCAGAATATCGATCAGGTTATAAATAGAAATTATTGCTGTTCTAATTCTAATGCAAAATAACCCCTGTTCCTGATTTTATACATAAATCTCTTGGTTTTATACTATTGAGTCATGTGACATTACTTTAAAGATAAAGTGAAAGTTTTATGTCAAAGGAAGTAATTTTAAGTTTTTAATTATTCTACAAGTTTTACCCTACAGCACTTTCTTACAAACTGTACCTTGTGTTCAGCACTAAACTGCATGAATTACTTATAAAGCAGACAGATCAATATTTCAGAATGTCTTACAAATAATGGTTTACTTCAGCTGGCAGTTTTTCTGGTTTTGCTGTTCATTCACCAACATTTTATTTTCACAGCATTAATAGCAAAAATCAGCTAGTGAAGTGAAAGAGTTCTTATCAAATGAATCTGTCAGTTCAAGGACACAGCTTATATTAAAAATAGTATCTAACAGCTGCTAGCATCCTGACAGTTTCAAAATATGAAGGGGAATAGGTGAATATTTCTGAAAATCAATATTTCAAGTATAGTATTGGCAAAATGTTGCAGGAAAAGTGTCCTGTGTATGACAGATGTCTGTATCTGCTTGTGGCTTCAGTAAACCATATTATTTGTTGGACTATGCTCTGTCAGGAGCATCTGTAAAATCGTCTGCTTTGAATATCTTTGGAAAGTATTAGCACAAGGTTAAAAGGGAAAAAATAAGCCAGGATCAGAAGATATAAAGCACACAAACCAGCCCTAAAATCCCCTTTTTTCCTGAAGTCCAAACAGAATATACAGTAGTGTGGCATGCTTCCTTAAATTTCCAACAAGGGATTTCTCTCAGGACACTGCTGTACCTTTAGTGCTTTACTGTCTGCTGACACGTTGTTTCATTCAGCATCGACTGAATTAAATTATATCAACTTATATCAACTCCCTGGAACAGACTTTAATCTATGCAGGGCCACGGCTTACTGTGTAGGGTAAGTGGCTCAGACCTGGGCAGGGTGCTGCTCTCTCCTTTATGGCATTGTCCACATAGCCAAATCAATGCTAGGATTTGCCCTTCCATAAAAGACAGTCACTTTTGACCCTCCTGTTTGTAAAACATCTCATCTCAATCCTAAAGCTTAAAGTATTGTGGAACCCTTAATTCGTGAAGTTCTTTGATCTTATAGTCTGGGCTATGAAGTGGCACTTTCTTCTGGTCCAAAAGCTTCCCACTATTAACTACCTCAATCAGTTCAGTCCAAAGTATACTTTTCAAGAGAAATGAGGGTAAAAAAGCATTGCCTGGGTGCCAAGTCACTTCTCCTGGCCTCAAGTCCAGTGGGAATTTGGGGTACCTGAATCTTGCCCTGACTTGTGTTTGCAGGTACTCAAGTTTAAGTCACTATTCAGTTTGTATTCCTTTAGATATTTGTTGGTACAGTTGTTCTGGACAAAACTGTGTATTTTCCCCTCTCTCTGTTGTTTGTGCAGTTTATGGTGATGCTGTTTTCTTTCAGGATGTTTCTCTCCATGAACTCCTAACACTTTTTGAAGAAAGAGTTCTGTCAATATGTGGAGTTGTATTGATTCCTGATTACAATGTTTCCCTTTATTTTCTTCTCTCTCAAGTCTATATTTATAACATGCTATATTAAAGTGAAACTTACTGTACCCTCCTACTTCCTTTAGTAATTTCCCCCTGTATTGACATCTATTAGTTTGGTATTGATCTTTATCAGGCTGACTTTACTTACAGTGTAACCAGTTCATACTAATAACATCAGTCTATAAACCAGTCAATAGAACAACCTAAACTGCATAAATCCACCTGATTAACAGTTTTTACAACACTCTCTTCTGAAATAAAAACATTGTTCTAGATTTGAAAGTCTGGCCCCCAGTTCTTGGAGGTGTGATCACTTTTTCTCTCTCATTGTAAATGCTGGCCATTTTTTCATCAAGTTTTTCATGGGGGTATAGCTGCTGCTGAAAAGTACCATTTATTCACACCTGAAACTTGGCTGATGCTCACTTCTGTTTAATTCTACCTGCCATCTTCTACAAGGAAAGTTTTCAACATTATATCTGTAAATGTTCTGGGTAAAGTCGAGCAAACACTGACATCAATCAATATTTCAGAATAATGTTTCATAGAATGTATGTTATTTATCTGCTTATGTTTTGCTTTTCTATTTAATTGTTAATCTGTACTATTTTTCTGGCAATTCAAATTAATTATTCTTCATAGATTCTCAAGATGCATTACAGTCTATTTATTTGTTATCCTACTGACCATGATTAATGACCAAACACAATTTGAATATCTCATTTTTAACAATCATGATAAATTGTAGCCTATCATGGAAACTTAATATGCTTCCCATGCAAGATCTAAGTGAAAAAAATTATATCATAATTAGGAAGCACAAGAATACTTTTTGCCAAAGCAAAACTTGCAGTTCCATTCTTTTGTTGAAAGGGTTTTACAGCACATCGGCCTAGCAGTTCTGTTCCACTCCTATGGGAATGTAGGTCAGGAACTTTATCACAGTGCAGCTCCTACTGAAGGAGGGTCTTTTTGAAAGATTTTGATTGCAGCCTTGAGAACTCACGAAGCAGGTCAGCTAAAACAGCCTGTCACATGGCAGGGTGAAACGGAGAGACTGCTCATGTGGTCCCTAGTTTGTTTGGGATGCATCCCAGCCCCACTGCTCTTTGGCTGTGGCTGTATACCATGGGATGTACATTGCCTGGTGCCCGGCATGTCCCAGATAAAGACATGTATCATTCTGAACACTGGTGTCAAACATCATTCCACTTTTTTCCTCCTTCCTTTCACACACAGGAAAGCTGTAGGCATGCAGGCTACAGGCATGCAGCAGCTCCTAACATTCTCTGCTATAGGAGACTGAGATGTCAAGTATCATCCCATCAGGTTCTGTACACTTGGCCTCTCCAAGTGTCACATTTAGTATGACACTTTTTCTTGCTTAGCTTCTCCTTTCTCTGATGTCTTCTCTGGTCCTGCTGTCTGTCATCACTGGGTGACAGTGGAAGGTGAGAGCACAGAACATTAATCCCAGTCCTGTATCACCTGTAGCTATACTTGTGGTAGAGTGAATGTTCAGCAAATCCCTTGCAGTTCACTTGATTTTAGTTTTTAAACGACACCAAAACCACACAGTAATGAAAATGGCAATTCATCTTTTCAGTATTTTTTTTATTACTACAGCAGTTATGGTTTCTCTACTTGTGTTTGTCAAATCATTCCTGAGTTGGTGTCTTGCACTTGGCAAAATGTTATTTTGGAATATTCAGTGTGTTTGTGGTTAATATCAAATAATATCATGCACTGTAATGACTCAAAAGAAGCATGATCAGCAATCACTAAAATTGGAACTAGGTAATTCCTTGGCTATAAGCATAATCAATCAGTTAACAGGATTTTTAAAACTTAATATTAATTTTGTCAGTAGAAGTCAGTGGACTGCAGATCTTTAAGACTGAAGTCTTGCTGTCCCTCCTTTTAACATAGCTAAGCTAAGAAAAATCATAATATTCCTTCATCACTGAAGAGAGGAGTTGTGAAGTGCTGGTGGGAAGAAGCTGGAGGGACAGAAGTGTTGGACCTCTCTCCTGTCACTTCCAAAACAGAGCTCTATTAGTGTAAACTTCCCTTGATTTATCAGTCAGCATTGCTTCTAAGAAGGAGATGCCAGAAATTGCACAAGTGCTCTAAAAAGCCACTTAATAAAAGTAAAAGTTACACATTAGGGCTTATGGTTATGGTTAGGGGATAGGATTAGTCTTAGGGGCATACTGCACAAAGTTTTCTCAACTGTTGCTTGAATATATAGTTCTAATTTTAATTTTACTGACTGAATTTTATTTTGTTTCCTAGCCTTTTAGAGACTCTCTTCTAGGTCTAGAATTCTTTACAGATTTTTGGACCTTAAAATGCAGCATGATTTTCCTCAGAATTTAATTGCTGTTTAGATGAACCTTTAAATATCCAAGCAGAACATCTACATGCAATATCTGGAGGGATAAGTGATTTCAGCTTTGAAGGAGGCACAAGAATGGATTACCTTTCAGGATTTTAAATAAAGCAACATGCAGCAGAAACTCCTAATCAATGAGTTGTTTAATCAACTGGAGAAGTAGTTACGAATACCAGGGTTTCTGTTACAAAGTTACATCATTATTAGTATTTTTTTTTTAATTTTTTACTCATAAGGGAGGATTTTGTGATATTTTTGCTTGAAAAGCACATCTCTCTAGACAACAAAGTGCTGTTTAGTTGTATAGGGAAATCAGAAGGAATAGTGTATTTATAATAAATAACTGAAGGAGAAGAATTCTGCATGTTAAATTCAGAAAAAATTCTCCTCCTACTATTTATAATGTTCTCTCCATTTCCCTGTTTAACACTGCCGATAATTTGAAAAAAATATTTAGTTATTTTATTTTCACCTTTTTTTTCACTTTTATTGATCTTTTTTTAAAGGAGAATTAATTATTTTTTACTCTACTGTTACAAATCTTACAGTTTTTCCTTTTTAGTGAAGATCAACTGGGAAAACCCATGATTTATCTAGCATATGAAATCAAAATCACAGAGATGGCAAAAGCATCTTGTTCAGTGACATAGAAGCTTATGCAAGGGCAAAATTATTATCATAATGGCAGATTTAATAATTGAAATGCCATAAATAGGAAAATCATAGGCCGATGGAAAATGAGAGAAACTAAAATATTATTTACTATTATTTATTATTACATATTGATGATTTATCCACCATCTCTAAAAACTGCCATGCATCTGGGAACTGCACTTGAAACACATGCAATTTTCTTGCTTCTATCTGCATCAGGACTGCTTTTTCAGACTTATTACTGATATTTTAATGTAAATGCAGATTTAAAATCTCAGTCAAGGTTCCATGTCCATATTAAATAGAAATGGGAAAATAGTAAAAGTAAATTTGATATGATTAATGAACAAAACACTCTAATCTCTTTCCCCCTTTTCTTTGGTGGCTACTGTATCTAATAGCATAAGACCATTAAATTGAGCCTTCATGCTTTCTGACATTTTTTCAGAAGTACTTTAAATATTATGAACATGTTAGGGTAAATGAAAATTGTTTATCTTAAGTAGAAGCACAGTGCTGGAACCAGAGCTATTTAAGCTTAGCCACAGTCACTTATAACAGAATTCCTGGTTCAGCTCTATATCTGTCTCCTGACCATTGGCCTTTTCTCCTCTTGACCCTGAGAAATACAGCTGTTCAGAAAAGTCTGCACTCAGGGCATTCTGATGGATCTCTTGTGTCTTTGGTAAATAACACCAGAAATGCTATAAACCTGTTGACTCCAAGAGGAAGAAAACAGTGGAAAATTAAATAAACTGCTTATCCTTCTGTATGCCTGGTTAGAAACAGCTCTATCTTTGCAGTGCAAAGTTATTTTGCAGAATTATTGTGTATTATGACTCAGTTGCATTTTCAAAGTTGTGACCATCCTCCATTAAGCATTCATCATAGCAAGTGATGCTCAAAGAGTCAAATCAACTCTTTCAACCATTTTCAAGTTTGAAACTCCCTTATTTGGATAATTTGCTAGATAACCTGTTATCAGCAGAGAGTGAAAGAGAGAAGGAACTGTGTGGGATGGACAACAGAACTGTTGGATTTACCTGCACAACTTACTGTGAAGATGTTTTGTGTTTCTGTTATTGGGTGTATGACAGCTAGGGTCTTAGGCCAATGCTTTCCTGCAAGCAGATGAAGATGTCCTTGCTGGAAAATATTGCAGATTTCACTGGACACAGTGAGACAAACTGGGAGGGAGAATGGCAAATAATAGCATAATAATTGCATGCTGTTGAATGACACAGTTGAGCTGTCTCCAGCCAAACCAGACAGAAGATGGCTAGAAGGGGTGAAATTCCTAGAGACACAGGGAAAATCATGCAGTTTTTGTCTTTCAGCATGCCTCTGAAAATAGTTGCTAAAGCAGAAAACAATCCTACTTTAAAAAGAAATGATTGAGAGAAGAAATTTTTTTCTTTAGGTGTCTTCTGTCTATCAGCTTTTGAATAGTCTGTATTTAAAAAGCCTGCATCAATCAATTTTCTTATTTCTTTCTGTAATTTGAAAAACCAATTATAGAATTTCAAAGCTTTTTGGCATGTCTCTTTTCAAAAGATGTTCTACTACAAAACCTCTTCTAGATCAGGATCCCACTGGAGTAAACTTTGAAGAATTTGCAAACTAATAGTAATGCTACAAACAATCATTTATAAAACTTCCCTTGTCTTATAAAAAGAAATTCAAAAAGTGCTGTTTTTCCTATAATACTACCATTAGCAGATTGCTGAAAACGGTTTTTTTGAAATACTTACGTGGAGCACCTTATAAATTTTGTGAACATTAGATAAAAAACCATTTATTTTCTCTTGGGACTTGTTGCTCATTAGCTAAAGAGCTAGTGATGATCTTGGGTGTATGATAACCCAATGCAGTCAACATTTAGCTAGATGGCTAGGTGCTAAAAAATTGCCCACACATGTTTTAATTCAAATGATTGGAACAAAGCATTCATAGGATGCCTTGTATCTCTCAAACAGTCGATGATAGAGGGAATTGAAACAAAACTTTTTATGTACAAGAGAGCGGATGGATCACATCACATTCAAATATTCATGAATGAACAATGCTTGGCTAATTCCAGAGGAACAAAAATAAGTGAGTTTATTCATCTTTTCACATTATAATCTCATTATGTGGAAGTGCTTTTATGTCTTTTTAATTTTTTTTTTGTTTGTTTATTGCAGGAGGACTTCTAAGGTGTCTGCAAGTGGCTGTGTTGCTGTTAAATTTAATGGGCTCCAGCTGTGCAGTGGTATTGTCAGTGAGAAAGAAAAAAATTTCTGGAATTAAAAACCAGGAAACAGGATACTTTTTAAGGGTTATTTGCTTACTGGGAGGATGTCTCGTTGATAGGTATGTGTGGGGATTTTTAAACAGCACTGAAGGCATACTGAGTTGCATAGGCATGCAGTGTAATTTTGGTGACCCGAGACACGAGAGTGACGCGATTAAAGATCTGCGGTGGAGTGGCTGTTCAGAGCTGAATGTCTTTTCACACCTTGTCTGAAAGGGAATTCAGAATCATGTTTTTCTATGCATTAGATAACATGTTTATAAGAAGCTTTTGAGGCAGAAAGCCCTTCAGCCCCTATTGATGGAGCTCCAAGCATTTTCCTCTGCCACCCTTGCTACCACAGCCACCTCTTATTTGCTTCATTGTATGGACAGAGCTGCATCCCTTGCTCTGCTGCTTCAGCACTGTTGGCTACCTAAGGGTCAAATCCCATCTCACACTGATTCTTCTGCTGTTCTATCCCTCCATTTTTGAGATATTTTAGGAGCAATGAAAAGTTATTCTGTTACTGTTGTTACTATGTCCCCCTTTCCTGCTCTCTTCCCTTGTCTCTCATTCTCCAACAGTGTTTTGGTGAGGCAGCTGTTTGAGGTATCTGTGCCAAAAATCTGTTTCAGCAGCAGGTGATCACCGTGACTCACTCTGGGCACAGTTTTCATGCAAGGGGCTGTTGTCTGACGATGACATCTGCCATGGACATGGTGTTTGTGAGATTCAAGTATATCTGCCATGCTCAGGTCCCTGTTTGCATCATACCTACGTCTTCATTCTTGCCTGCCCCACAAGGAATAGTTGGTTTTACCCTGGAGAGCTGGAAAAGTGCAGTGGTACAGGTAAATACCTGGTACATTAGCCAAACCACCACAAATTTCATTTAAATGTTCTCTTTTGTGTGTAATGATGTGACTTTGAATTTACTTTTTAAGAAATACTCATCACGAAAATAAAATGTTCATCTTCAAAATCAACACAAAAAGATCCATTATTTCAATAAGTTTTCTATCTTTCAGCTATGCTTTCTGGTTATTTTTAATGCCTAATCCATCATTTGGTGACCTTCAGCATGGGAAAGGTAAATGTAAATCTTTCCAATAGCAGAGAAACAAATGGAATGAAAATGAAGACTGTTTTGTTTTGATAAAAATGCTAAAATTAAAACACAGAATTCAAGGTAAAGTTCCACTCTTCAGAGGGCTGTCTTCTGACTTTGTAGGAATTATTCATTTTATATGCCTATATTTGAGGATAGGTAAACAAGACCACCTTAATTTTTTAAACTGTGTCAAGGGAAAAGTTGTGAATCTGTATGAAATTTTTAATTTATTGTTCTTTTCTGTATCCTTAACCCAATATTTGGGGTTTTCTTAAATTTTTCTCCAGTGCAAGCAGAAGCAGAGGACTGTGGGGTGTGAGGAGGGTGAAGGAAAGAACCTCATTAGTCTCAACAGTCCACCTCCTGTGTCTCAACAAGATGAGATTCCATTTTTCTCTCTTCACCCTGTGCTTTCATACTGCTTTTGGCAACTGTGTCTCTTGCTGCTTTTTCTGTCTCCTCCCCACTTTGCAAGGTAAGAGAGGGCAGATGACTCATGCCATCTCTGACTCTGACTGATGAAGGCAGTTTTGTTAGCCCCGTCCTGTTGGGGATTAGGGGCGTGGAACTGAGGGCCTGGGCCTGCAGGGGAGATTTTAAGGGCTGATAAATTGTCACTGGGATCTCTCGAGCAACATAGGCTCTGTATTTCATTCCCACACAAAGTCTAATTATTGACACTTGAGCTAGAATACTTTGGGACATAAATAAGATGTTACCTTTAGAGCAAAGATGGTAAACAGATTTTCCCTTTCTGCCTGACATCCAGGAAATGTGACATAGGTTTTTTAGCTATGAATATATTTTTGGCAGGTTTTGTCTGGTTGAAGGACTTCTAAATCACTGAAGGGCACAATGAGGAGCTGTGCCTCTGTGATTTCCATTGTGGTAAAACACACACGTGGTTTTCAAGCTAAAGCTCCTCTCATCTTTGGGGTGAGCCCAATGCTGGTTTTTCTGCACTGACCTTGGCCAATCTTCTTTGGGAAGGATGAGGTCTTCCCACACTCATGGTTTAGCCACTTGTGATGATGAGTGCTATTTGAAAGTGATGATGCACCAACATTGCCCCTGTTAGAAATAATTGGAGATAATTTATTTTCTCTACATATGAAAAACGAAAGAATCATATGATTTTTCAGATAAAATCTAGTACAGCACATTTTGGTTTTGACCCATCAGAAATGTTCCCTTCTGGCTTGGCTTTAGTGCTTGTAACTCAGATTCCTTTGCCAGTCAGGACATATGCTGGTCTCTAATGAAGGTGCAGAAAGAGTATGGATTATCATCCTGTTTACTCACAGCAGAGTTATTTCACTGAAATACCTTCAGTTACAACCTTTCTAACTTTGTGCTCAGCTTTGTGTAGCACTCAGGAGATCAAACTGGACCCTAATCATAAATTAGGAATTACTTTTTAATCCGGTTATGCTTTCTTTTGTTCTTATCTCCAGTTTATTGAATTAGCAGCAGTTAGTCCAAATAAGAAAACTGATAGAAAACTGGTGAAAGTGAGAAGCCTGTTCATGTTTTTGTGTCTGTATTTGAGTGACAATAATATATAACAAGGGACATGTTATATACACCAGCGAGTTTGGTATATAAAAGAAGTTCTCTTTGACTAGCAGGAATAACTTAATTTAATTTTAGATGTGTAAAGATGCCTATGCCTCAGATGAAATTCCCTCAGAATAATGTACTAAGCTAACACTGGATTCAGGCTGAGACTACATAATATACATTTTGTCTAACACAAGATCAAAGGAATTGCATCATAAAAGTCAAAACACTGTTTTCACTGAGGTTTAAAGGTCTGTATTGCTTTTGCAGCTAGGCAAAACAAGAAAACAGTTAATTCTGATATTCATTCACCCTTTTTTTTCCCAGAGGATACAATATGACCTTTGTGGAAGTTTATGTCACAAGCAATGTTATAGCAGGCTTTCTAGTACCTGTTCCCCAATTCTTACACTTTCTCATTTAACATATTAATGTAATTGGGTGGAGAAAACACGATATCTATATATTTCCCAAAATATCTAATTAATGTAGTAAGTTCACGTTGTTTCCTGTTATTTATTCTTTACATAGCCCTAAAATGCCAACTGCCATAACAGCAAATGCCACTTTAATTATCTATTTCTTTCATGAATTTCCTTTCTCTCTCTGGATGTACACTACCAGTCTTTTTCCCTGAAGATTGTCTCAGGTGGAAATTAGATTATATCATGGTTCTTACTACTCATATGGGTTTAGAGTAAGAGTTAATCACTCTCATCCCATCTCCGAAATAACAGCAGAAAATTTGTAAGTCCAAATTAGTTACATATTAAAAAAAAATAAAAGAGAAAAAGCAACGAGAGGAGAGCTAAGCTGAAACAAGTATTTTATGACACTTCACTGAGTAACTAGTAATCTGAAAGAAAAGGAAAACAAGAAATCAGCTAAGAGTCAAATAGAGATTTCAGATAGACAATTAAAACAGACGCAATTGTTGTAGCCTGGGGAAAAAAAAACCCAACCCAAAATCTTTAAACACTTAATAAACAAATCCAGTTCCTCCTACACAAGAGATAAGTGTTAGGTAAGTTAGGTTACTAAAGTTATGCTATTTCATATATTCTGTATTATCCCCATTTTTCAGCTAAATATCTTGTAATGGCAGAAGTTCTAGCAAAAATTTGTCTGAAGAAAGCTGATTTAGCTCTCAAAAATTATATTAGGTGTTCTCACAGAGGCATTGATAATATCTTTGCTATTGGGTAAATAACTTTTCAAATTTTAAAAGTTCCATCTTCATTTTCCACACTGCTGTCTCCAGTATCAGCTCCTATATTCAAACATTTTCATACCATAGATGGAATTGGGTTACCTTAACCAGACTTTTCTATATCTGAGATTTTTCAGAGGACAATCCAGTTGATGCTTTTAAACTTTTTAGCATAGCAAAAATGCTGACTGGCACAAGTGTTTTTGTAAAGAACTGTCATTTAGAATGGTTTTTAGATCTTTAGACTTTAAATAACAATTCAGTGATTTTTAGAGATCACTCATTGGGCAATAGGATTCCTCAGCTGCAAGTGGAAGGCACCAAACTTTGATAGATGCTTTCCATGGTTAGCCAGATGTATACAGATTTGGGCAGGTGGTTTTATTCAGGTTGAATACAAATTTTGTTGAATAAAGGTGAGATTTACTTCACCCACATAAATCATAAGATTAAAGCTATGGATGGATGAAGGCTGGATGCCATGAAGTGCATGCCCTTGCCTCTACACCTGGTCTACCTCATAATAATGTCACAGCCATTCCACACTGGAGGAAAAAGTAGTACAAAGCACCATCTTAAATGTTCTGGTAGGGGCTGTATGAGGCTTCAGCAACCCTCAGCAAGCATGATTCTGTCTTCTCATACTCAACAAGTCATCTGAAAAATACCTTTCACAATGACCAAGACATGCAAGACTAAAAATCTAATTCAAAACAACCTATTGAAGTGTTTTAATTTGTGTGAAATGCTCCTTTGTACCTTCAGTTATCCTTATTACCAACATAATAAGACAATAGACATCACAGAAAAAAAGCATTTCCTATCTCTCATGTATGTCCTGAAGAGGACATGGTTCCTTAACTGACCTCTAATTCATTCACTTGGATTCACTCTTCTCTAAAAAGCTGCCCCTTTTCTTTCTTTTATTTTTTTTTTATGCATACTTATTTGGGACTAAAGAAGAATTTACTAAAACCTGATCCTTCTCTTGTCTTTTTTACTGTGATGGTCTCAAATGAGGTATCAGAATTTTTTCTCTTTACTCTGTTTCCTGTTACACAAGCTGTCTACCATTATATGTTTTGTCTCCAGCAGCAGAATGTTTGGCAATGTTGATCCACCTCTTGTGTATTATTCTAAATCACGTTTAGCTGAGGTAATTCTAATTTGACTTTGATGAATTTAAGTACTTTTCAAATCTAATTTGCAAATCAAGACCCTCTGACTTCTGAAGGGCTAAATGTTGGACAATGAAGCTGTAGAGCATTTCATGGGCAGGAGTGTTTGCATTACAGTTTGCAGTCACCCCTCAAACAGAGTATATAGAGATGAGATTGGGTATCCTGTGTGGGTAACTTGTTAAAAGCAAGTTTGTTTATGAATTCAAAAATGGCAAACTGAGTTATTTAGCAAGATATTGCAACGCCACAAATTTTTGATGTTTTACCATGGAATATCGGGCATATTTTATTTGACCTTAATGTTTCAGTAGTTGTTTTACTGCATGAAACAGTATATCAGTAAGCAACATGGTCAAATACTTAATAGTATGGCCTTTTAAAAATTGAGTTTCTATGTATTCTCTGTATAAATATATATTTTCATGAGGATTTTCTATGGTTCATCTTCATTATTTTCTCTTTGGCTCATGCCTTTTGAAGTAACAGCTCAGTTCCAGCAGGGCTACTCGAGAAAGACTGTCATTATTTAGAATGGATCATTTAATTAACCTACCACAGAGTCTGTAAGGAAAATTAATCAGTGTAGTTATAGTGCTTATATGAGTCACAATTACTAGGCAAATAGGTTACTGCCCAAAAGAGTTGCTGTAATCCAACTGTACATAGGCTCAAAGAATTTAGGGACAAGCTTTGTTTACTTGTAATTACACCTAATGCCACTTACTCTAGATAGGCTATAGCTTTTGTTGCTACTAATTAATTTATGTAGTGGGTAAAATATTTTAATACCAGCGTGTGACACTATATGAAGGTAAACTGCCTGTCCTATGACTGGAAGGAATAATTACAGAGAAAATATATCAATTAAAATGAGCTTTATTAAACTATGTTTATATGGAGAACACAGTAATGAAAACCTCCAAAGATCTGATCTGTGTGCTTGACCTTGGGGCACTTAATAGAACATCTTCAGTGACTCATGCATTATGTTTCAATTGAATCATCAGGAAAACAAAGAATATTGATCCTTCATCTCATGATCTAAAACCAGATACCTTGAGGGCAGACTCTAAAAAATATTTTGTCTCATTTGATATGGAAAAATCAGATTTCTTATCCTTCTATAAAGAAAAACTGAAGTAGAGTTGGACAAATAGAAAGGATACTCCAGCTGTTAAAATAAATTGAGCTATAGCAGAACAGAAGTCTCAGCATAGCTGCTGTTTCAAGTGTGGTTAGAGAGATTTTGTGAGGCAATTAAACTTCAGAGTGTTAATTTTGAAACAGCAAATAACAAGACCTCAAGGTGCAAAGCCCTGGTAGACTGCTACCAAAGCATTCTATTTCCAAAATAAGTTAAATACTACTTTAACCTGTCAGAAATTTTTCCCAATTAATTTGATTTCCTGCACCAGCTCACAAGCTTTTGTTTCTGTTTCACCCCAAGCCCTATGTGCAGAGGTCCAGGGGGGAACTCCAGGGGTGCTTTCTCAGCAAAGCACAACCAGCAGACTTCAGGAAGCTGCACAAGTACACCTAGAGCTGGAGTGCCCACACCTCCAGCACGAGGTGTGTGCAGATGGGAGGTTCCCAGAAAAGCTGGCAAAGTGTGCCTGCAAGAGCCAGGGTTGGTCACATCACTGTGTGAACGTGTGTAACTGGAATATTGTGGTATTACAGAAGTGGGTTTAAACATTTTTAGCAGTTTATTGACTTCAATAGTTTTTTTGCTATGGTGGTGTGTCCTTTTCATACCTGATACTAATCCTGGGTGTGTAGTTCAGTGACTGCCAGTTAATTATCCCTCCTTAGAAAACTGATCCAACCTTCCTGAGTCGAATAGTTTTCCTCCACAGCAGACCTCTGCACTGGCTCCCATCACTGCCTCAACAATGTTCACTGGAACAGCAGCACAGCATCCTTGCTAGCCTTTTCCAGGGCTGGAGTCAAAACCATCCAACTTGGAGTAGGAGCAATATGTACAGACTAGTATGGGATGCTACACATCTTATACTGCTGACAATTCCAGCCCAGGTAATTAGGGAATTAAGATCACAAACCTGAAGGGTTTGATGCACTGGGTTTATGAAGCTGTATTTGACAACTGCTTTGTGTATTTGAGTACTAGGAGGGGAAAAAAACCTAAATTAACAAGTTACTGTTCAATCTTCAGTACAAATTTCCTGCAGTTTGAATGCTGACATCAGCCTCTGGATATTGTGCATGTACTTATCCCATAACTGATAATGTTTGGTTTTGTATTTCACATCTCTTCTTGTGAGAGTGTGAAGCCCTCAGGCTTTTGGTTAATAAAGGCTTGTATGCTGGGAGTGAAAAATTATTGAACATGTTAAGTAACCTTCAGTCATCTAAAATTTACATGCTCAGCAAAGAAAATTTGTTCACATCCCTGGGATTCACATAACTGTGAACTGTGGTGAAAACAAATACATTTTTGAAAGTTCAAAATAGATTTTACAGATCAGGGCCAAGAAGCATCTTCAGAATATTTCAATAATATCTGGTCTTTGCTTTTCCAATTTTAATGATTTATTATTTGCTGCCATATTTGGAATTTTGACTTGAGCCAAAGAAAAATCTTTGTGGGTTAGAACTTATTAGTGTCAGTGCTAGCAAAATATTGATAATTACAGCTAGAGGTTAAAAATGAATAGAGCTCATTTCTCACTGAATGTTTCAGACCAATCCAGTGGGCTCATCCTCATGTATGAAATTCTGTGACAGGCCTGCATAAACTTCAACTGATACCTAAGAAACACACACTAAAAAGTCTTTCCTTTTCATGGCAGCATATATATCATAAAAATGGATAACATTCAAAATGGGTATCTAAAATACAAAGTGTTTTCAGGAAAGAAATCATTTTTATGCATAGACCAAAGTTCAAGAGATTTTGTGGTGATGTTTTCTAAAAGTACAGTTGTGTTAGCATTTTATGAGTTATGCAACCTGAGATTTATCGAAAAATAACAGTATACATAGGGGAAAATTGATATATGGCACAGGAAGGAAAAGCATGTACTTACAGAAAGCAAATAAATTGTACATTTTTTGGAATTTAATTGATTTTTAGTTGTAATTGACTGAAAATGCTGTATATGAGTAAGGGAAAATATCCATTTCATTTTTAGCCACTTCATTATTTTCAGAGAAAGCTGTTGTTTTCAGAATTTTATTTGAGGGCATGGAACTCTTCACATCAATACAATTTTTGGTTTCCTATATTGCTTTATATCTTATGGAATCCAAAAGTCACATAAAATTATTTATCATATTTACCCAATCAAAGGAATAGTTTACTATGAATTAAAAAATAAAAAAATGTATTTCAAAAGATTAGCAGCTGGTTTTAGCTAAATCAGCTGGCCACTACAAGCCACTACTAAATTTAAATAATGATTTTCAAGTTTAATTTTTTTGGTTTTTAATAGTACTGAATATACCATTAATTTTCCCTTACTCTGCTCTGCTATTTTGCTGTAATTACAATAATTTTTAAGTCTATCAATATGCTCATATCAGTTTAGGAAGCCAAATCTTAATACATGACTTTTTTACCATCAAAAGTGTATCCTGTTGGTGACAGACCCAGTGTGCAATGTAGCAATGTAGAACACTGACCCAAAACAAGCCTTAAGAGCCCATGGTAAAATATTCTCTGTTTAAGAGATTCTGTTGTGAATTAGGTTTAAAGAGAATAATATCAATCTCCATTTCTGCTGAAAAGAGATCAAAAGTGTAACTAGCTCATATTTAGAACCTATTTTTAATACATTGTTCATATATATTCCTGTTACTTATAACAAATTCATACCAAGCAAAATTTTAAACCTGGAAAATAAGAAATTCCTAGAAAAGCCTTAAATTTAAGGATTGCGGATTTCACAAAAAAAGACACTTTCAAATCTTTCCCTTTTTCTCCTGTTTTATGAACAGGCTTAAAAATTTCCTGGCTCATTGTGAATCCCAGTTCTGTGCTTATTTATAAGTACTTAACTGAATGAGGAACTTTGTAGTCAACAAATATGCTGTTATTGATTCCCATATCAGAACTTGATATTGAGTGTAAACATCCCAGAATATTTTTTGGTCTTATGATTTTTTTGTGTAGTGCACTGCTGGATGCCTAAAAGTAATTTTGACATATGTTAAAATATCTTTATTTTAAAACACGAGAACTAAAGGAACAAACAGGCTGAGCGAAATGCTCCAGCTGTTAAATTTCACGTTTTCTAATGAAGTATTCCATACAATGGACTTGTGCAATTATCTTAGAATTCATTTAATTCATGTTAGAATTATCTAAAACTAGAACTCTCCTTCCAGTTTCACATTGCATTATCTTAGATTCCACATCTTACTGTTAGCTCATGTTCTACTTTGCTAGATTGAAAGACCTTCCTAAACAGGGATTTACAGAAGAGGTGTCCTTTTAACTTGAAGACACACACGATTCTCAGAGTTCAGCTCAATGTTGAAGCATGCTTCTGAAAGCTGTTCAGTTTTCTTTTGCTCTTTCTGAAGTGCAGGCAGAGGAAAAGGACACAGCAGTTTTCTCATCAGTGTTGCACAGAGATGTCTCCTCACAGCACAGTGTCTTGCTTGTATACCTGGAAAATGTTGGGGTCACAGGGTCATATCCAAAAATGATAGCAATTCTTTTCAAGAGTATTCTTTTCTAAAATACCCTCTTTTAATATGACAATATTTAGATGAATTTTCTCTCCTCTTTAAAATTAAATGTGCACTCACATATTTCTTTACAACATGGAATAAGTTTAGCAGCACAATAAAACTCCTTCTTTTACCCCACTGCAGCATCCTAGACAGGTTTTATGCAGTGAGTGAGAGACCTCTGCTTTCAGAGCCATCAGTGAGAAATAGACTAGTAAAAATTTGTGGAAGGAATACCTCAAAATGTGTTTTCTTGTTGTTTTCTTCTTCCATCTCATTGCTGGGATTATTTCATTAGATCCAACAGCTGATAATGGATAGAATGGCATTGTGTTCTCAGCATCACAATGGAAATAAAATGAATGTAGAAAATACTTTCTTCCAAAATAAAGCTAAGTGTATTCATTTTCCACTTAAATCACAAACCAGATTTTGTTGTGTAGCTTCAACTGATTGCTTCAGAAGTGAAATAGTCTTTCAGGCATAATCTACTTAAGGTTATAGTAGAAGGTCTGTAGCAAGATCTATAGTTCTTGCAATCTATAGCAAGAACTTAGAAAGGTTTTGGTATATAAAAGCATAGGTAGTTCAATGTTGAAAAAGCAGGTGTATTCCTGAGTCAACTATCAGGTAGAATCAGAAGTAGTTCTAGGAAGGACCAGCTTCATAAAAAGGAATGTATATAGGATAGCACAGGCTTTTGGTGTTTTAGACAGACCACTGATAAAGTGTCCCTGCTGAAATCAACCCTTGCAGGAGCAGAAAACCTAAAATCTCTCATGAAAGGTTAAACTGAATACAATTCACAAATAATTCAAATGAAGTTGCTAAGTTAGGATATTTTATTATGTGACCACATCTGAGGATGTGCCTCTAACCACAGTTCCCAATGTTGAAAGTTTCCTGTACTGTAAAATAGTATGGACAGACTAGCTGGATGTTACATTATCCCTATAATTTTAACACTTTCCAACCAGTTTAGAATCTGAAAAATTCACAGAGTAAGTGACTCTGCTGTTATTTCACTTTTAGGTACATACGGATAGAGAGATAGCTAGGTACACTATTCCTCCCAAAAGGTTGTCTGGCAAAAATCTGCTCATGGTCTTCCATCTTTCCCTTGGTCCTGTTCCTTCCTTGAAATCTCTAAATCTGCAACCAAGAATGTATACATTTTAAGATGCATAAACTGCACCAGAGTGGTCAGATTGTACTGTCTCTTGTTTAATGAATTAAGTATTCATTCAGTCTGGTTATAGTCTTCTCGTTTACCCACTAAGTAAATAAAATTGCAAGGTCACAGAATGCCCACAACAAAAAATACAAAATTAAAACACCATACCTGTTATAAGATTTAGAATGCTTTATTTACTTGGAGTCTCCAAATGATATTTCACCTTAGGTGAAATAGGTGTAGGTTAGCTGGAAGAAAATAATCTTCAGTAACATTCTCTCACTCTCGGGAGTTAATTCAAGTTGAAGTACTCCATGTATCCCCAGCAAGCACCATTCTGATAATCTAATGTATCTCCTTAGCCTAGTCCCAACACTTTTCTCATCTTGATGCCTTAAATGGCTACCTAAAAACAGAGGCCAGGCAGGAATAAGGGAATAAAGGTAGGTTTTTATCTGAAAGGCCTTCAAAGGTACACCCTGGCTGCTGCCAAGGCTACTGCCAAGATGGATCCCAAGATGGACCCCAGGTCACGAGTTCTTCACACTTTCATAGGTTTGGTTCATTTGCATATCAAGGTTAATTCTCCAATTAAAGCTTCAGTTAATGATGTAATTTCCCCAAGCCTGTCCCCCTCTAAGATGTTGGTTTGCACTTTTGGGGCCTAGGACGGTCTGGAAGTCATTGAAGAGCAAGCCTGGAGAGGCTTTTTTATGTCTGTCTTAGGAGGGAGAGCAGAAGCTAACAGGCTACAGGTAAATCGAGAGTTACACACTAGGCAGTACAGGATTTGAAAAATATGAAAGTGAAAACCCAAGGCATCAATCTCACCAATAGCAGGTGCCTGACCTAGCACATTATTTCAAGCACTTATCTAATGTATGGCATAAGAGAGAGAGAGAAACAATTAGACTCTTCTGAACGAACCAAAATATACAGTTGTAAATTCTGCCTTTTCTACGAAAACTTAGTCCCAGGTCCGAAGTGTTTGGAGCACCCCACAAGCATACTTTCTGTAGCATCAAGCTACCTTAACATTGCAGGATTTGGCTGTGAAATGTTTGTTGGTGTAAATAATTTCCTGTTCCAGTAGATTGTTTTTTTGTTAGGGTGTTTTGTCAGTTTGGTGAGAAATGGCTAATTTTTGATGGCCTACCAGAAGATCATCCAAGATTGCACAATGTGACTATGAGGTCAAACATGAAGGTAGAGTAAAAGAAGAAGGGACAAAAAAAAAATAAATCCCTCAACAATGAGAATCGTTCAAATAAAACAAGATGAGAGCCGTCATAAATCAGACATCACCATTGCCCTGAAGTCAGCAACTGTCAAAAAATTTTTCACTAACCAGAAGAATGCTCTGCATTTATCAGTACCCTCCTTGTGTGGACCAAATGCATCTCAGGGAAAAGAACAACCAGAAGCCCAAGAGCCCAAGCAGAAGCTGTGAGAAACAAGGCACAAATTCGCCCATGGGTTTTACCAAGAATAGTGTTTTCATAGGTTCATATAATGTCCTGGATTGGAAGAAACCTTAAAGAAAATCTATTTTAAAGTTCTCCACTTAGAACAGGCTGCAATTTTCCTAATAAAAAAGGTTTTCTTTTTTAAAATACTAATTTGATCTGTTAATTTGTCACAAGTGTTCTGAATCATCCTGTTAAATGGAATTTTTTTTGTGAACTTAGAAGAAATACAACTTTGTCAATATTTCAATAGCTATCTTAAGTTTTCACTTTTCCTGCTGCCTGCAGCTAAGAATTAGCTGAACAAAATGACATTGAGAAGAATGAAACATTTGATTTGAAATATAATGAAAGTGATTTAGCAAAATCATGTTGATGTTTTTTGGCCAGCTGGGAATCACAAAGTGGTACATAGGAACAGGAACTTTCTGATGAAGAGTTTGGAGACATTATGTTAACACTGCAAACCTCACCTTCCTTCTCTTGGAGCTGCTTTCTTGCAGTATACTGCCCATTCTGGCTCTGGCAAAGTGCTGCCTCCTGTCCCATGCTTCTTTTAATCTTTTCCTTCAGAGGTTTTAATGCATGTAAGAGGGTGTCAAATTTAGAGTCTACTGCTTGCTGGCTGCCATCTGAACGAGCTTCACAGATCATTCCTTTTTTTTTTCTTTTTTTTTGCAGCCGAAGAAATGTGAGAAGATTCAAGCGACTGCTGACATTCTTTCAATTTGCCTCAGTCTCAACAGGGTTTTCTTTTGTTGCTTCTTAAGTTCAGCAGAGCAAGCAGAGAATGGGAAGCACGCTGTGCACTTGAAGTCGCAAGGCATGGGGAAGAGAGGAGGGGAAAATTGTGGGAAGCACACTTCAGAGACATCGGTACAATGCGTGAGAGAGACATCCAAACATTAAAATTGTGTGTAACTGGTGAGCTACTGCTGCTCTGTTGTCTCTTTCTCCTCATGGCAGTTATGTTCCTTTAATCCACCATGCCTTTGAAGCACTGACTATCCTCTAGCTGACCACTCTACTATGTTATCTTCATTGAAGTCCTGACTAGAACTACAGCTCAAGTTTTTTCAGGAGTACTGTGGAAGTGTAAGGAAGCTGCTAGTCTTAATTTATATGCTAGGAACAGGGCAGCTTGTAGTTCATGAGTAGAATCAGTTTTTCTACAAGAATACATCACAGAGAAAACTGTATTTCCCCCCTAGTTTCTTATGTTCTTTTGCTTATAATCTTGTTTTTTTTCAAATAGAAATTTTACTTTTGGAAGTCAAAGATAATATCCAGAATTTACAATTTTTTAATTTAAGGAAGATTGCTAAAATAACCTTTCTAATGTTACTGAAAGACAAGGACTCGTACTTGCTGTAATCCCTCTGAGTTCTTTTTATTAATGTACTTTTTATTAATTTTCCTCTTAATGTTAGTTCACTTTGAAAACATATCTTTCCCAAACATCAGTGAAAGTAACATCATTGAAATTTGCCATCAAGAAGTTATGAGTAAATCTACACTAAAACATAATGTCTCTCTGAATTCAAAGCCCTTGGGATATCTGGAAATATCTATTATCACCTTCAGTGTGTTTGGGCCAGGTCCTTTTTCAGTAACTGAAGGTAAACCTCTTTCTGATTTTTCATATTGCAGTAACAAACAATATTTCCCTTTCCACTTAAGAGCCATCTATTATGGCAGGACGGAGCAGTCAGGCAGGATATGGTAACATAAACTACTAGTCTTTGAGTTCAGCAATCATTTATTTATTATGCTCTAAATATTTACAGAAACTGTATCTGATTTATATAAAGCTCCAAATGTATACTTTTTTATGAGATTTTTCTGGTTGTAAATTCCATATTCCTCTGAGTATGTTTTCATTTTTAATTTACTATGTCCCCGAAAGGCTTTCCTTTAACTAGTTTGCTTGTTGTAAATTCAGCAGTGATATTCTTTAAGTAAATGGAACATAATTTCCTGGTAACGCTGTTTAGAAAATGGATCCGAATAAGGCCCTAAAGCTATTCTGATGATGAATTAATTATAAGATTCCAAGAAAAACATGGCATTGACATTTTACAAGTTTTGGCATGCAGCCTTGTATAATGCTGTGCACTTAATAAAGTTGTTTTGACGCTTATAGTAAGAACAAAGACTTAAGTCTCTAAGAACCAGAAAGTATTTCAGCGTAATGTAAACTTATAGAGTATCCTTCTGTAGCAAGCTCTCCATTCAAATTGTGGAAATCTGTATTATGCAAACAGAACAAAAGAATGGCTTGTTAAAATGCTGAGCCTATATTACAGTACCTTGACTGGTCTTTTCTCTTGTGTATAAACTTTCAACAGCTTTTTCTTTAACAGTGAACATTTTTTGGTCTTTCATCATAAGAATGATCAAGAGAAAAACATAGAGTAGTAAATGTTTTTCCTTCATACTATTTCAGTAACAGTTTGGGTTTTTTCTTCTTTATATTTATGCATTTTCAGGTAATCTGTCTCTAAGTACCCATATACTTCTGTATCTCCAGCTGAAAAATTTGCCGATATTTAAAACCCAAAATTCCTTTAAAACCATGATAAGTTATAACTGTTTTACAGTTTGGGAACTGAAACAAATATGCCCAAACCTGGTATACTCGTAGGAATGCAATTAACATTCCAATTAATAGGAATTAGATCTCTAACAAACCTTTCAATATTTCACCTAAAGAAATAAAGCTGCTGACAGGAAGAACAGAAAATGCAAATGAGTTGCTGTGGGGTTTTGTATGCTTGCTTTCTGCATTCTCTAAAGGAAGCAAGCTGGAGCATTCACAGCTATTTTTTGCCACTTTTGTTAGTGTAGGAAGCATTTATCAATCTTTCTCAAGTTGGAGGAGCTACACAAGTTCATAAACATTACATTTTGCCTAACTTAATCAGCTCTTCTAAGAGCAGGAACAGGCTCTACCAGGAAAGTTGCTGTGGTATGCTGCAGTCAGTTTTGTTAATGTCTTTAATCCTAGCTTGATTTTCTGTGCTGGATTTGGTGCTCCACAGCCTAAAAATCTTGACCATAAATAGGCTGTCAGAGAGATCCTGGCCTTGCTGAAGTCTTTGTGACATTAATCACTCAAGTGTGACTGTGTAATACCTGTCTGATCCTTACTGATATTCAGCATCATAAGAAAGAGGGCTTTGTAGTAACTCAGTATTCTGGTGTTTCTGAATTTAGGCCTGGCCAAGGAAGTACCATAGACTGTGAATAATAAAAATTAATTTTCCAAATTGTTTAATAATTTCATAAAGTGCAAGTGGTGCTGTGGCAAGGGTTTTAATTAGTTCTTGTTTTAATTTGACTGTTTCATCTAGCTCTGTTACGACTTAGCCTCAGAAATTACCTTAATTCTAGTGAAACTGTTCTTTAGTCATAATGATTCCCACAGAAAAGGCTATGTTATGTATTCAGTTGGTATACAAACTATCAGGATAAATGAATAGGTTACAGAATCACAGAATGAGAAAATCAGCTAGGTTGGAAAAGACCTCTGAGACCATCAAGTCCAACCTATGACCTAACACCACCTTGTTTGGCTAAACCACGGCACCAAGTACCACGTGTCTTAAACACTTCCAGGGGCAGTGACTTCACCACCTCCCTGGGCAGCCCATTTCAATGCCCAGTCACTCCTTCTGTGAGGAAATTCTTACTAATGTCCAGCCCAAACTTCCCCTGGTGCAGCTTAAGGCTGTGTCCTCTTTTACTCTTGCTGGTTGCCTGGGAGGAGACACTGACCCCCACCTGGCTACAGCCTCTTGTCAGGTCTCCCCCGAGCCTCCTCTTTTCCTCCTCTCTCGGGTAAACAACCCCAGCTCCCTCAGCCTCTCCTCACAGGATTTGTTCCAGACTCCCTCACCAGCCTTGCTGCCCTCCACTGGACACACTCCAGCATCTCAGTGTCCTTCCTAAACTGGGGGGCCCAGAACAGGACACAGCACTAAATGAGGCCTCACCAGTGCCAAGTACAAGGGAAGAATGACTCCCCTGGTCCTGCTGGCCAGACTATTACTAATGCCTGATTTTGGTGCCCTGTGCAGAAATTAATAATTGTATTTTCTTGTCCCTCTTAGATGCTGGATAACTCCAGCTTAATTCGGAGTAGGAGAAACTCACATAGACCAAGGATGCAGATATTTTTGCCTTCTTAGAAATGCCCTGTTTGTAGTGATATCTCAGACTTCACTGTGACTTTTTAGAGTCCTAGCTTGGCAGGAATTGAGTATTTGTCTTTAAAATCTAAATCAGTAATACAGTGCTAATTTCAGGTTTTTCTGATGAACTGATAGGCACAATGTTTCACTACCATGTTATTGGTTACTGCTTTTCTGATAATGCTGTAAATAAGAACTGAACAGAGTGTGCACTCTGAGAAAATTCTCTGAGCAGCAACCCACCCTCCAAGAAGTAAATACAAAAGAATGAGACTTTTTTTCACTTATGGTAGGACTGAATTAGTCTCAAACATCAGTGTGAACAATTCATTATTGCAACTCTACCCCTGTCAAGCTCTCATTACTTAATTTCTTTGAATTTCTTCCTGTTGTTTTCAGAATCTTCTTATACATTTCCACACTTTTCAGTATCTAATGTTACTCACTTCTATTTATCAATAAGAATCTCAGAAGAAATTCTGCTTCTTAATGACCTCAAAGAATAGGCAAATTTTGGTCTCCTATTCATTTCATCAGTCTCAGTCTTTACCTTTTTTCCAGCATGCTTAAACACACATACATGCTCACATACATTCTATCTCTTTCTGTGTCTTGGGTGTCCTGATGGCTTTCCTTGTCCCTTCCACATGGTTATTTGATGCATATTGTCATTGGTTTAGAAAAAAAAATTGAATTTCTTTTGGTTAAAAGACCAGACTGGTGTAACTCTGAGCAAGCCACTCACTGCAGTAGCAGTTTTGGTTTGCAGAGATACCTGTAAGCAAATAGCACTTCACGTTTGCTGAATATAAACTCTGACTACAAGAGTGAGGTTGTTATTAAAATAATTAAAAAAAAATAACTAAGCATTTTCTTTCTTAGGAAATCAGTATTATTAAGAAGATATCAATATCTTTCTATTAGTTAAAAACCATGTTCTCTTGCACTCCTGCCAGACAGGTATTGATTCCAGCAAAAGAATTAAAAAGAAAAACCTTCAGTTGTTTGGGCAATACATCTATTTCTCAGTCAAGGCTCTCAGTGTATTCCATTTACACAAGAGAAAACCCTTCAATTATAAGATCCATAATTTACCCAGGAAATTTCATAAAGAAAATGATTAATTACTTCAAGCAATCAGTTTTACAGTTAATCACAGCTCTTTATTTAAACTGAGAAAGCAAATGGGGATCTTATGAATAAAATATAAAGAAAAAAATTAAAAACAACTTTTAGTCTAGTAAATATGAAATTGGCGTTGAAATATTTCTTCAAATAAACAAATCTCATTATGATTATATCTCTTCATATTAACTATTAATGTATGGGATACATGATCTTGGAATATAAGCTTTAGCACAGAGTACAAGCAAAGTTTCTGTTAAAATAGCCCATTGTCACAAATTTCTGAATATTTTTATTCCATCCAATCAACCCTAACAACCAGAAACACACTGCACATGGCAACAGAAAACCAGAACTGAGATGTGGTTAGGCATCTTTGACTCGTATTCAGTGACCCGCTGGTTTTTTATACTGCCCAAAACAGAAGTGGGAAAGACTTAATCTTCCTGGGAGAACCATGACCTTCAGGTGGGAGATGTGATCTACATCCAGTGAAGCACATTTTCAGTAGCTCTCAGTAGCCTTTGTCAGAGCTTGCACACGGGAGCAGGGTAACACAAACAGGCAGAGGAAAGCCATAATGCTGCTGCCTTGTGCTCAGGTCACTCAGGAACTTCGTGTTACAAACACAACCAAAGTAATTGCACTGTGAAAACCCAAGGCTCCTTTGGTGGTGTATCCAGCAATGCAAACAGGCACTCTGTTTCAGAAGTTCTATACAGTACTTAAGTGCCTAAATTCTCCTTAAGGCCTAGCCTGAATAATGTTTGAGTGAAGTATTCTAGACACTGCGAAGAAAATTAGAAAAAAATTGGAAGGCCTCACATTCTGACCATCAAATTCTCATGCTGTCCACAATTTTATCTGAAGTGGCTGAGTAATTCATGCCATACAGGCTATATTTGCTATTATTACTACTAATGGGCCAGAGACCTTTGTGACTGGACACAGAACAAAACAGTGTACTCCTCAGCACCAAAATTAAAATTTTATGATTACTAGTTCCTACTGGAACAGAGGTGTCAGGAACACTGGCTCTTTTCTGACAGCTTGATAGCTGTTTACATTGAGTAATATGCAGGATAAAACATGGTTTCAGTTGTATGTAGAACTGCTGCACAGGGGAAAATTTGAAGAAATGTTCTAGATTAGGGAAAATAATGTTCTTGGTTACCCAGGTTGTGCTTATGCATCTTGGATTGAACACTCAGGGCACTTAGGAGATAAGAGTTGAGGAGATAAGAATGTTGCTATTTACAGTGGTAGATGATGTTGCCTTTCTGCTGCAGTGGTGTCCTGCTTGTAAAGCTTTCTGAATGTCTTGTTAAAGCAGTTAGTTTCAGCTGAGAAGCATCTCATTTGTGGCATGGGCATTCGTCCTCCCGGAGCTCTGGTAGCCATATAATGTTTTGCCGTTAATTAAAATTTTCATCTGCAGTTCAGTTGTGTCAATTGATGAGATTTCTTTCAGGCACTGTGGACTCCAAGGATTTTTTCTTTTAGTAAGAATTGATTATACCTCTAGCTTTTCCTAGAAGGAGGTATTCACATCTAAAACCTTTCTTACCATAATGGATATCTCCTCTAAGAAATACTTTTCTGGTTTTGTATTGACTCAGCCCCTGAGGCTAACACATCCATTTGGAACTACAGCTTGAGTAGGTTTGCAGGCTCAATTTAAACATCAGATATGAGGGATGGGTTTTGACAATGAAGAGAGTGGCAAAAAAAAAAAATATATATATATATATATGAAAGCTATTAAACTTCTTGCACTAATGATTGCCTTAGTCCCTAAAAGAAAACTTCCATAGCAGCAAAACCTCAGTTGCAGCTGATGTATAATCGTTTTTGAAAGTTTGGTTTGCAGTTTGTTGTAGTTTGCAAAAGTGACAGGGATGGTAACAGAGAGACAGTAACAGACAGACAATAGGGGGACAGTAGGTGATCACAGTGATCATGTTCTGCTGTGAAAACGGAGACATGAGAAGATTATCTAAAAAGGGAATGATCAATAAAAGTTTTTCTTTGGGTGACGTGACAACTGGCTAAGTGTTGTGAGATGTGGGCAAGCATAGAAGAATGAATCAGGGATGCGCTGGTAATTGGAACTGTTGATAAGGAACATGTCATTAAGGTCCACGGTACAATCTGATTTCAGAGGAAATTACTACTATAACTTGTCACAGTTCATTAGCAAGCAAGATACTGAGCCAGAGTGGACATGAGGGTGGACATGTTTGCTCAGAGCCCAAAAAGAAAGAAGAAAAATGTAGTTTTGAATAAAGAAAATGGAGGTAACAGCGTAGTGTTGCCGCATAAGAAACAAATGCATTTTTATCTCTACAGCAGAAAGGGGGAAAATTCCAGTGTACAAAAGAGCATAAATCAACAAAGTTGTTCTTTGTCAGTCAAAATACAGGGGAAAGGGCACTTTAAAGTGTTAAATTATATATGAAGAATTGTATGAGACTACAGCAGCCAGACTACAAAATGCCAAGATTAAAATCATGATGCTGTAATCTCCATTTGACTTCACTGGACCTATGATAGTTTACACAGTCTGAAGTCTGACATTTTACATGGTGTTCTGAAACCTACTCCAGAATTTCAAACAGCCTTACAGGAACACACAATCACCACTCTTGTTCCCGTGTCCCACACACCTTTCACAGACCTGTAAAACTTCGTGCTAACCAAATATTTGCCACTACCCCACACATCTCTGATGCCTTTTGCATCACCTCTGCACCATAAATATTTCACAGAATTGTGACTAGAGAGATCCAAGAACAGGAATAATTAACAATGTTCTCATAGGAGAAGACAAAAGTAGAGAACATATTTCAAAAGATCGATTTCTATGAAAAATGAGAAAATTATACAGTACATTGCCAGGTAAACAAAAATACAAGGGAAAAGTCATGATTCTTTGTTAGCAAGGACTTTATCAGCAAATGTCAAGATTATAGTAATCAAAGCACATAGCTCTCAGATTCATCAAATCTATGTGCAGTTATTTCAGATCATAAGAACAGAATAGTAACTCTGCCCATACAAATTTCTAATAAAATATGCAATTGTGATCTAGTTAATAAGAGATGTCCTCTTATTTAATGTTTATTGGCAATTAAATCTTTAAATTCCAGAAAGATTCTGATGA
>VZTN01025617.1:4262-98196 GCA_013400515.1 Erpornis zantholeuca | reverse complement strand
GGGGGGTGGCGGGGGTGGGGTCAGGTTTTATTTTTCCTTACCATAAAGAGATTTTTAATCTAGTTGTTACCAGGTTAAACTTGTATAAGTGTGTGCAATCTAAATACCAAATACAGATGTAATTGAATGTGAAGCATGAAAGTGTGCACTTAATTTATATATTTTTTGCTTCCAAGCAATAACTGTGTCAAGAAAGAAGTAAGATTTTGAAAATTAACTTAGCACAAAGGTGTGATTTTTTGAAGAATGTGATCTTAATCTGATGAATTTAAACCCTTTGATGTGGTAAAATGCCTGTAAGCAGTAAGTTACTTCATCAAAACCTAAATTTGGTTAAGCATCTCTTTCACTTCAGTACCTTTGATGAGACTTGAGACTCATGTGGTAATGGGAATTAGCTTGTCCACACTATGCTTTCCAAACTTGCAGAAAACAGACTCTCTGATGTGATGGAAGCATATTTGGATTCCTAACAGGTCCACAATGGCAATCGAGTACAGAAACCCCAAGCTGACAGAGCTGTGGTTTTGTCCTTGGCTTTGGCTGAACAGATGTGAAGTCTACCTTGCTGTTTGGTACAGAGGTATTTCTGAGTTATTTCATATTTTTGTGTGTTTTAACACTGGGAAGGCAGAGTTTAGTCATTGGTAATTGTGTTCAGTGTCTGTAAGTTATCTATACCCATGTCATGGGTCACAAATATTATAAAACTTGTCAAATCTGCAGGGGTGGAATTCTTAGCATTAACATTAAATTCTAAGAAAATGTTAAATCAGTTCAGTTTCAGACTACAAAGGTGTAAAGAACATGACGTAATTCTGTTTCTTCTGTTGAAGTGAATCTTGTCAAGTGGTTGAAATCACAGGCAGTACTGTTTGATGGCAACATCTTAAAAGACATTTTATATAGGGTTTTGTGCCTTCAAATGGTTGATAAGGAATTTTAATTAGTCACGCCAACCTGGATTAAGGCAGGAAATTACAAGGGTGCTCCAGGTTTGTGCATCCAAAGGAAAACTCATGAAAGTTTAACTATAGTTTTTCTAGAGGGCAGGTTGCTGGTTTTATTTATTTATTCATTTATTTAGGTTTGAGAACTATGCACCAAAATTGCCCATCCAGTACTCTGAGGCCCAGTGACAGACACTTGAAACAGAATAAAGGTGAATAACACAATTAATCCCTGTTACATCAGCAGCGCCAGAGGTGTAGGAGTTACCTTGTTTGACTTTTAATGTTTCATAATAAAAAGTTATCTGTTGTGACAAAATTTCTGTTACTGGTCATTGACCTTTTTCACCTTTCTACTGCTTGCACTTAAATTGCTATTTTCAAGTAAAGAAAACAACATTTCAAGCATGGAATCTATTGCCATTGTTCTCCATTAGGCTGTGGATGCTATTCACTGTGTGAGATGTAGAGGACATAATTACACAATTTATATTCTTTCTAGGCCCAAATTAGCAGGTGATTTGAGGTAAAACATGGATGAGTCTCCCATAACCAGGCTGATGTCACAAACGAGATAGCTAAAAAGTGCCTGTGGTTATCTTGAAATGAATTTATATTAGAATTGTGTCCAATATAGTACATTACATGGTGAAGACACTCAGGGAAAATGGAAAATGATGCGGTTTTTTTATTCTCCACAGCCTTTGTTCAAGTGTTCTTAGTAATGTTATTTATATTTATTTTTTGTTTTATAAAAATGAACTTTTGAGAGTGATATTTCAAACTGCTCACACCCTGTTCTTTCCTAACAGAGTTAGTCCACATTTTAAAAGTACAGGACCATGTCTGATGGGGTCTTTTAACTCTGAGTCCTTTTCATTGTCCCTATGTTCAGTCAAACTATTGTTCGTAATTCATATCATATTGGCTGTAGCTTTAATTACCTACTTGATCTTATTTAATATTGCCCAAGATCCAAGTCAACTGCTCATACTTGTGTTCTCAATTTGCTTTCCATAATGCTAATGGGACTTTTTATGGTCTTAGGATCTTTTTTCTTGTACAACTGAGTTGTGAACAAGCCAAACAGTTGGTTTAGAGCCATGGAGATCAGGGAATTATTTTGACCACTGTTCATCTATAACAATTCTTTGTCATTTTAAACTTCCTTTCTTTAAAAGCTTTGCTATACAAACCATGTGTTTTACCTGATGAAAAGACATGGATATGCCTTTCCATGTATCCCTGAGTTTAATTTTACACATCAGACTTGTTGGTTCATTTAAAGTGTTTTATTTTATCCCTTACATTTTACTTAGTTACAAATGGTCAAACAGAACTTGGGACAAAGTGTGATGGTTTAACTTCACAAAGCTACTCCAAATGAGTAAATTAGATGTTTACTGAATACAATATTAAAGTAAACTGAACACAAAAGATATTAAAAATATCAATATTTTCTACCTGAAATTGAAAGCTGTTAATTAAAATCAGATTAGATGTATGTGTATTATACTAATGTATTAAGTAAAGTTATTTTTAAAAAGCTTTGGAACTATTTGGTATGACCACATTATTCTAGTCAAAGTTAAAATAATTTAGACAGCTCTCCCTCAACAATTTCAAGAACATTCAGAGCATAAGAGCTTCTTTCTGAAGCTGATAATATTTTTTATCATAAAAGAACTGCACTCTCTCCATTTGGAGGCTTGTATGAGAGATCTAAGTGTCTTCATGCTGTCCACACTATTTCATCTTACTGGTGAAAGTGGCTTGGTTTCATAAAGGGCATGAGGCTAAAATAAAAAGTATTTTAGTAGATCCTGAACTATTTCTGTGTGAGTTAACCTGGACCAGAGGCAGTTTGTCACAGTTTCTTACAGCATCTACTGCTTTTCTTCATCTTGCTACTGACAGTGCATCACTGTACTTTGGGCCACTGGTTTTATTTTTTTCTTTTCTTTAGATTTCTAAGTATTTCTGCCTTTGAATAAAATCATGGCAGTTTTTTAAATGAATCTGATTAGTCAGTATTTGTCATAGAGCATTCACCAGAAGACCACCAATCCTTTGTACAGCTGTCTGCCTGATTCACTCAAATTTACATTTGTCTAATAGCAACAGGACATAGTGCTGCTTCTGAAAATTTCTGATTAGTCTTTTTAACAATGTAGAAAACTCAATATCAGTATTTTTGCCAGTTTTTTTAGAAGATTTTTCTTCTTAGAAAAATGATAAAAAAAAGAAATTTTACTTAAGTCATAGACAATCCTATGACCAATCTGCAATCTCAGTGCAGATTCTCACTTCCTATGCCCATTCCATGGCCTTATTCATGTTTGAGGAGGATGAAGAATAGCAGAAGAAAGAGGAGGAGAAGAATTGGTTGTACAAACAAGCATTGGTATATTAAAAAGAAAAAAAGAGTCTTCTTATTTGGTGGAGTTCTATGTGATCCCCCTGTTGAATTATAAAGCACCTAAATGTGTATTAGGTAAATGCATAACCTAAAAAGAAAAATGTATAAACATCTAATTTCATTGCTTGATTCAATAATTTTTATGTTTTTCAGAAATAACAATGGTATTAATGAAATCACATCAGAAATATAGTAAGAACATTAAACTCCTTTAATAGACAGAAGTAAGACTAAGAATGAAGCTCACAAAGGTAGAAATAATATATTGTAATGAAAAAATCTCATTCTTCAAGGAAAGAAAGTTAAGCCCAAAATCAGAACAATTCTTTTTTTGTAATGATGTCTGTTCTTTTCCCTTGCTACTGCTAAGCTGCGAAGTAAGTGTCTGGAAAATGAAATTAACTCTGACATACCCATCTCGTATCATCTAAATACAGCTTGACATGGAATAGCCAATGGAGTCAATTGAATCAATAGTCTCTTTAGAAAAGCAGTGAAATAGAACCGAGAAGCTGAATTATGAAAAGGCATAGCAGTATTGAAGGATAAGGCCTATTTCTCACTGAAATCTGAAAAGGCTTCATTATTTTGCAGATGTTTATATTTATATGCTCACTATGAGGAAAAGCTCCCAGTTAATGAGAATTTCTATATCAGTTTCAACAAAGGAAATGTATAGTAAAAGAAGTAGCAGTTCACTCTGAGGTGCTGCAGTGACAGACACCAGCACAAACCGCAAGGAGGTGTAAGATTCTACGAGGAGATTCTATTTAGTCCTTCTCCTTTCTTGTCCTGTAATAGTCCTTCAAGCTACTTGGTCATCTCATCTCATTCTGCTGCTTCACAAGCATGGCATGTGAAGCACAAAATGAATGCAAAAAAAGCAGGTTGTAAAAAGTGTACATAACATTATGGTATTTTTCCTAGCTAGTTCATCAGCAGGAGAAAAACACCCTTGAACCGTCTGGTCAAAAAAGGAATAGAAATAGGTAGAAAGAAACATTGTGTTAGAATTCAATAGCCTAAGTTGCACTTCACTACTTAAAAAAATAATTTTTTCAAATTTTTTTAGTAGACAAAGATTTGAGTATGTTTTCTTGCTTTCATATATTACGGTTAATACATTCTTTCTAAATTCTAATTGCTTCACTATACGCACATTCTGTAAAGTTGCTCCTCAATCTTACTCTCTTTCTTACCTCATTGTTCCACAGTTACTTTCTTTTAGATAAGATCTGTTACAGTGAAGAGGAAAACTACTGCCAAAGATAGTCTAACAATCATAATTCATTCTATGCTTACTGTGTCCTGTGTTTTAACAGTAAGACTGTTCACAGTCTTGTTAAAACCTGATTGGTTTTAAAAAGTTTATGTATTTCAGGAAAGTGGGGATTAACAGAAGTCCTTTATAAAAGTCTGATCTCCTTGTTAATTTTTGTGTAAAGTCTAGCTGAAAATACCGTGCCATTTTGACCATGGAACAAAGGACATTTTCATAGTTGTCTGAAGTGCTTAACAATTCTTGCCTCCCCTGTGAAGTTAAGCTGACCTGACTCGGGCTGAGGAAGAGATGGAGTGTTTTGTTATTCTGAGTGACGGTACAGCCATCCCTCACTGAGAGCCAGGCAAGAGTGGACAAAGGGCGAAGCAAATTTAGGAGCTGCTCTGCTCACCACTCTTACAAGACTGCTCACAGGCGATGTTTTTTGGTTTTTTCTCCTCTCTTTTATGCAGTTTGCCTTGTTTCTTTTTAGAATTTTTATGTGTGTAATGTTCAGAACTAAGCAAAATGTAGGTTAAAGTTGAGTTAAATGTATAGGAAATTTTACCATTTTATTTTTGGGTGAAAAACAAGGAAAACAGCCCAAACATCCAGTAACACTTGTGGTTCCCTTTTCACATATGCTAAAGAAACATTTATTTGTAACAGAGAATCCAGAGACAATGACAACAAGCACGTTTTTTTCCCAAAGGCTGTGGCAGAGATGATGTCTGTTATTATTAAGATCTAGCTGTAACTCATCCATCTGTTATCTTCTTGTGTGTGCCATACCAGGTTATTCATAACTGAAGGCTGAATTTAAAAAAAAAAAAGACTTTCTGCTTCCTTACAATAACCTTCCATGACCACAGGACACTATTTATTATTGTCTTCTATATTTTGAAAATGGGAAGTTTTGTACACTTCTGTATTCTTTCATTTAGAGTACAGCTTTGTACTTCCAATGGATTTTTGCACTTGGTGAGTCCTAAGAGAATTGAGTCAAAATGAAGCAGTTTGCTTAATGTCTGTAAGATGCATCCTTTAAAATTAATTTTAGTAACTTTGAATTAAATGTATCTCAGGCATCTGAAGAAGGGGAAAAAAAACCAAATAAGAAACCCCAAGTTATGAGAAAAAAGCCACAATCTTCTAACATATTTTGCATCCCATTCAGGCAGATGTTTGACCCTAAGACATGTAAAACAGATGGATTTGATTTGCTCTTGATCTCCCTGTAATTTTATCTGGGGAGATGAGAGAAGCTCATCAGAAATTTAGCTAAGTATGGGAACTAGGTAGCCAAAAGCAAAATGCTGGAGAATATTGTAATATACATATCTAAAACAAAATATACATTTTCACCAATTGTATAAATTCTACTGAAACATAGACATATTTATATTATAACTTGTATTTAAATGGATGTGAAAAGACTATCAGGATATAATAAAAATACTTCTAATGATGGATCTGATTTTCTTTAATTTGTTTACAAATCTAAGACTAGAGTCTAGTTTTAGACTAGACTGAAGAAGAACTAAAGTCTTTTCTTCCATTTTTGTAGTGCACTGGATATGTTATTTAATTGCAACATGTCCTTTATTACCTTAACAAAGAGCAACTGCTGTTGCTGGCAGCAAGTTTCACGTGCAGGGCAAAACCTGAAGCATCTTAATTAGCTCTCCCAAATCAATTGTTGGAGTGTCTTAAAGCTGCACTCTCTATTTTAGGCACCCACTTTGCCACTGTTGGGGATGAAGGATGAAGATTTTTTCCTCCTTCTTCTAACTTTCACCGATCCAATACGAAGGATGAAAGGAAGCATTTTTTTTCCCTTTGATATTTATGTTTGAAAACTAGTTAGATCTAGTTGTTTTAGATCACCAAATTATTTTTAAGACAACTTTTGGGTTATATTTCATTTATGTAACACCAACGATAGAGAAACCTGGTAGACAAATTAAAAGCACTATAGAAGGTGAGAAGAGAATTGCCTTTTCTTTGGCGCAGGGGACAAGAGTGGCACACACAGACCATGAAAGTTGCCAGCAGAGCCCATCTGTTAAACAACAGAGTAAATCAGATGCTGCAAGGTTCCAGTGATGGCAGGAAAAGCAAACACTCAGAAGGAGTGAATAAAGGCAGGAAGGTCATTTTCACCTCAGAGGTCTAACAGAGCTTCTTTTCTTTATAAACTGCTCTTAAGCTGGTTCTTTCCTGCACAGGACTGTGATTGATCAGTCAACCTAAAATGGCCCCAGCCTTTGCATCGCTGGCTGTGTCTGCTCAGACCCCTGAAACTTCAAGGGCAATATCCTCGTGGGTGCAACCCTTTGTTGGAGCATGGTTCTTGACAGATTTCACTGTTGGATCTTTCCAATGCTTGTTCACAAGCACAGATGCTACTTTGGGACTCCAAAGAACCAGAGACTTCAAGTCTTCAGTTCAGTTCTTTGGATAGAAATTGTTTTTAAAAAGAGTAGGAATTCACTCTTGAGCACTTACTTTGTACACGTGAGAAATCTTTGAGAGATGCAAGTCCAGAGGTAACTTTTTACTAGATAGAAAAAAATCCCTTTTTCTATCAAACCCATTTCTCTTAGTACTTCAGTCACTATCATTTTCAGATCCTCCATTTATGATAAGCGTTAATGTGAGTGTCATGGTTTTCATCCAGGAAAGAGTAAATTTTTTTTTATCTGTAGCATGAGAGGGAGGAGCCTGAAGCCATGTGGATGTGTCTAGGTTGTTATTCTATACCACCTCAGGTCACCAGGTGGAGAGTGGACCGAGGAATTCATGCTTTGAGAAGACGGCGGTCACAGGTTGCAGTCAGGGAAAGACAGGGGAAAATTTTAAGACAATAAACGTTCTTTCTAATGTAAAAACCACACTGGAGTCTGGAATCAGGCCCACAATGGCTGGATCTTGAGGAGTTTTAGAACTTCACTTCTAAGACTGTCTAGTTGTTTTTATTCTGCCACCTCTTAAACACAACACACACTACCAATGTCAAAAATGGACAAGATTTTGCATTGTCGAGACTTTAATATCGGCCTTTTTAAGCTTTTCTATGCATGTACTTTAGGCTGTTAATTATCAGGAAGAATTGTAGTCCAAAACAGTGTTTTTAATTAAAATTTTTAAAAAGTATATCACAGAAAGAAAAATCAGCTCTGCTTGATCAAGCCACAGTGAAGAGCCAATCAAAACCTTTCAGTGGAGAGGAGAGTGAACTGAAACTAAGTGTATAATTACAATGCAGTGCATAGCTGAGGCTCAGGAAAGCTTATAGTTACCTTTAGAATTAGATTCCCTATCTTAATACCTACCAAATTTCAAAAGATGTATTACTGCTTTTTTGTATGAAAAATAGTAGCAAGGAAAAAATATGTGTATGTGGTTTCCCCAATGGACAAAAAAGTAGTAATAGAGTACAGCCCTTTTCTATTGAACTGTCTGAATCAGTAAATATTTCTAAAAAGATAGATACATGTATTTATCTTTTTTCTGCCTTTCAACAGAAAAGAAATTCCCAGGAAAGATTGCGAGTAGTAATTTTAGAAATTCTACTCTATATCATTCTATATGTTCATGACCTAATTCTCCTTGCAAATGATTACAATTCACAAGTGCTTCAAGCAAAATATAAAAGTAAAAATGTGTGTGTATATATATACACACAGACATATATATATACATATATATATATATATACATATATATATACACACATTGTATCTGTACATTGAAGCATGCAACTGTAGTTTTCACTGCAAATGTGTGGAATTTCTTTTCTTCTGTTGCATGCCCTTTTCTTTCCATCATAAGCTATGCTGACATGTACTTATCCTGGACCAGGCTCTCAGAAAATGGTGACCAGAAAGAGTGGTACAGCTGGAAGTGGAAATGTCTGTGTTTTACTCTGGTTTTACTAAGCCATAGTGGAGGTGAACTATTTTGGAGAGTAATTTGGAATAAAACTAGTCTGACTACCCGTGATTTTGTTCAGATCTCAAAAACATTGCCATCTTTTTACAGAAATAACATAACAGTTGCTTCATTCAGTCAATTAAGTGAGATTCCAGCTCATACAGTTTAATACTGAGCTTATTTTTAGGTGTTTGCAAGACAATCAGAAATTGTCTCCACCTAGATGATCTGGAGCAGCTGCTTGCACGTGTCTGGCAGTAATAAAAGTTGGAAGCTGCATAAATTTATGGGAAAAAGCCTTGAGTAAATGAAAGGTGAAATTAAATGAGTATTGTTTAGATTGTATCCAGTATATTGAAGTGTGTAAAGATGGATTAGCGCTGTTTGTTAGTAGTCTTTGTTCATATTATTTGACATTTTGATAGAAAATGCTTTTCCAGAGTCTTAAATCGCTAAGGTGATCATTTAATGATGAGATATTGAAGGATATTTTAGAAAAAAAGATAAATATTTGAAATCTTTTCTATAAGAATGTGGATTCCTAATTTTTTCATAGAGCTGAAAAGGTTTCTGTTAAACAATAATTTTAATTAAAATACACTACAATAACATGAGAAAGGCCATATACGTATGCATGTTTTTTAAATATAAATGAAAAGGTATATACTTTAAAATGAACCTAAAAAAGACAAATATTCACTCATCTAAAATATTTAAAAGAATAAAAATTGATATCTGAAAAGGTTTTTTAAGCAGTCTTTCTTTCATAGGTAATTTTTAGGCATGTGTTGAATTAGTAAAGACAGGAAGAAACACTGAACAGAGCAGCTCCATTGAAAGTGCAGCTTTCCTCTCTCTTTTCTAAGTACATTTTTTTCCTCTCTATAGCAATATCCAGCTCTTTTATGAGGTTCCAGTGGCTTCTATGACAGAGACTTCTCCAGCAGTGAAAGGTGTAGCCCTCCTGTCTATCTATCTGGAAAATTCAAATAAATTTCCTGATCGGCTGTCACTCTGCATCTCTCATTCCTAATAAATGAGAACCCGTCCAAAAGATGGAGCAAAATGTGTGTGCTTTTGGGGCATACAGTTTGCAAACTGTGACAGCAAACTGAGGTGTTGCCTTTCCCTGGTCTTAAAATTAAAACCAAAACATGGTGTATGGGGAAAAGGGGTTTGTATTTCGGTGTTCAGTGCAGGATCCTTGGGTGCAGCACTTCGTGCAGGTGGAATGCCCCGAAATGCATGCACCACCCCCTCAACACTGAAATGCACACAATTATAGGCCTTGCAAATTAGCATATCTATCAAAGATTCCCCAGTGAGAGGCTAGAGAGAACCCCCTGTTCTGAGGAACTTTTTCCCTGGATGGGCCTATCTTAGTTTACAAAAATGTGTTCTGGAGAGGACCTTGGTGTTTTTGGCTTCGAGGATGTTTGGTCTTTTGGTTTAACAATACAGTGGGTTATACAGCTAGGTTATCAGGCTTGGAAAATTACAAGGGTGTAGGTTAAAAGCACTAAGAATACATAAAACTGTATAAAAGAGGGGTATAAAAGAAAAGGCAAAAAATCATCCTGGCATCAGAGGTAGTTCAATACAGCCGTGCACTGTGCTGGATTGTAAATAAACTCAGACTTGTCTGAAGTACCTAAGGCATGCATGAGGGTGGCTGTATGGTAACAGACATGACTCAGGGCTGTTACACGTGGATATCAGCTCTTCTTCATGCTGAGGGGTGTCCAGAGAGAATCCATCTGAATGCTAATAGTTCTGTGCCACTGTTGCTAGTACTGGTTGGAAGCAGGACCTGTGTGCACTCCCAGTCTCACAGCTCTGAGCAGCATCCGTGTCAGTTCTGCTCTGCCTCACGGACCCAGACTGAACTGCAGAGCCCAAGTGCCCAGCGGGGTGTGCTCCCTGCCTTGGCTTGCCTTCGTGCTGCTGAATATGTGTTAAGATCTAATTATTATTGTTATTAAGGTTCTTTAGAAATTCCTCTGCCCAAATGAAGGTGCAAACGAGACCATATGCCAGTGACAACAGTATGAGTTTTATTGTATAGTAAATGTGAGATAAAAGGAGTAGAAAATGGGTGGGGGACAGAAAGAGGTTCAGAATAAGAAAAATATCACCACTCCGTGGATCCCAGCAATGTTCCATTGATCCTCTCCAGCTGCTCTTCTTGGTGGTGAAGCTCCCCCCACAAAGCACAGAATCCCATGGCTTAATCTATGCTCCAGCCAGGTGGCAATGTCCAGGTGTGTCCCCCTCTTACAGCAGACTCTGGAGCTGTTGCATCACATGCAGCCCCGTGGTGCAAAGCCTCTGGGGAGCACTTTGGGGGGTCTTTGATGGATTCTGACTCCTCCTCAGTCACCTCTCACGTGAGAGTCCCATGGATGTGGCCTGTGGGGTTGGGGCTTCCACAGCTGGGCCAGGACAGAGGATGGGTGTTTATTGCCTCTGACCAGAGGTTATGCCGTACCTGAACCTCCTTCTGCCTCATTTGGGAGAGGCTGTGTAAACCTGGCTGCTGTGAGCTGTGCTCTGCCCCATCCCAAACCTGGCTGCTGTGAGCTGTGCTCTGCCCCATCCCAAACCTGGCTGCTGTGAGCTGTGTTCTCCCCATCCCAAACCTGGCTGCTGTGAGCTGTGCTCTCCCCACCCCAAACCTGGCTGCTGTGAGCTGTGCTCTGCCCCATCCCAAACCTGGCTGCTGTGAGCTGTGCTCTACCCCATCCCAAACTCAGCTGAGGATGATTCTCAGTGCAGCTGGTGACTTTTGGTGGATGCAAACTTTCCCTCTGCCTGAGATGACTGAACAATGGTTTCTCTTTATCTAATCAGCAGCTTGACTTGCAGCCCAAAGTCCCAGTCTTCAGGGAGGCCTCTTGGTCATAGCATCTTTATAATGAGGAAAACTTTATATCAATATTTGAGGCATGAGCTATTTTCAGCTTCTGACAATATGACACCAATAACAGCAGTCCCATCACTGTGTCTGCCCTCACTGGCTTCTGAGAAACCTCCAGTGTCTAAGGGATTTGCTCCTTCTTATGGCTGATTTCATGGCAAAAAAAGAAAGATCCTTTCCCTGGATTAAGATTTATGTAGAGTGATGCCTTTACCACTAAGTAATTTTTGCATGTGTAAGGATCCAGTCATGAAGACAAGACTGCAAGACAATGTATATCACTCATAATGATATATAAATATCCAGATAAAAAAAGCTAATCATTAAATCCCAAAGTGTGCCTGTGCTTGATTGTCTGCCTGTGGCTTTTATTCCCCAATTGAAATTAAAAGCAGGATGGCTTTCCGTAGTAGCTGAGATTTTATAATACACTAAACTTTACATCAGCACATTTCTGTATTCTGAATCACATCCTCATGCTCCCTCAGTCCAAGCAGTTCTTTTTGAGGAATAGAGGTGATCAGCTTGTGTCTTCCTAGTGCATAAGATTAAGCAAACTAAACCATTAATCAAATAGATATGCAAATTAGAAATAATAATATGAGGTGTTAGATAACACAATCTGCATGCAATAGAAGCTGGATCTCTCAGGAAATTAATTTAGCAAAAAGTCCATATTTAACAGACTCCACGGTGGCATTAAGAATGAAAATCTAGTCTATTAATCATGCAAGAAATTGCAATTAAATTGTATTTGTTAATTTCATAGTGAAGAGATTTTAAATTAAAGCATTAACTATTTTCTTGAACCTTTACTTCTAGGCAATTGTAATTCAGAGGCAAATGAAATACAGTTTTTATGGGTTAAAACCTGTTTTCTATACAATAAATTTAATTTCCTATGAATACTTTCTTTGAAAAAAAAGAGGCACAGACCTCAAATTATGTATCAGTTTGTTTCTCCCAATATTTTTCTCTTGGTTCCTTTTGTTTATTTGTATCTCATCTACCCTGAGCAACATGGTGCTTTTGTCTTCTATTTAAAATACTGAAAAATTAGGCTTTGTCCAGATTTTTATTCTTTTGTTATGAAAGTATTTGATTTGTCTGTGTCTATTTTTAACATATGAATGAAAAACCCTGAAAGATACTTTATTTGCAAATGTAAGAGGACATCTGGAGCTAGTTTTACCTATTCCTGTGCATTTTTTAAGGCAGAAGGATTAGTTTTGAACTTTGCCAGTGCAACATGAACATTGTAAGTGTAAACTGAAAACTACCTTAAATTAAATTTCAGCTTTGAATAAAAAGTTAAAGAAAAATTGGAGATTAAGCATCTATTATCAGAATTTCTTTTGAAATATTCTATGTTATCACTGCTATCAAGTAAGTTGTCTTCAGTATTAAGAGAGACCTCTGAAAGTCCATCCCTACTAACTGGAGATAAGATTACACAGATAAGACCTGAGAGATCAACATTTCTTAGGAGGGATTAATTTAGTGGATGATCTTCAAGGAACTTTTCTATATTTTAAATTTTATTGATTAGACTCATTATGAGTCAGTGAATTTAAACTTTACAAACTTAATTGCCTTGAAATTATCAGTCAAGTCTAAGCAACAGATGATATACTTTATTTAAATATCTCAAGAGACAGATTCTTTCCCAGGGAGTGCCCTAAGCCTCTACACCTTTATTTTAAGGTGGGAGAAATTGTTTCTGTGAGCTGCTCTTTTCTTTAAGAAGAGGAGTGAAAAGAAGGTGCTTAAGTTTCTAGATAGCAGAAATTAGACAAGTTTTTTTCATTAAGAAAAATATAAAAAATATCATTCTCAAGGCCAAAGTCTGGCCTTCTATATTAATTTCAGGTTTACTTTGGAATGTCTCCAGTTTTACCTCAACTGATTTCAGTGGTACCTTGGAAACCCATGCATCTGCTACATGCTAATGGAATCTGATGGGGGAAAATCTCATCAGATTGCAGTAGTAAGGTGATACTTCACTACAAAATTGAATCTTAATATAGTGTATGAAGCTCTAGTCTTACATAAATGTAATGAGTGTAACTTTATGTCCATCTTATGAGGGTTTTCTGTACTCGTCTTCCAAAAAAGTTGCTAAACCTCTACAATTTTTATCAGTTATAATATTAAGAATTACAGTCATATTTGTGTAATAAAATATATTTGTTCCCTCCTATCCATCATGTTATTCTAAAACATGCTATTTCTTTAATTTGCATTTTTTTAATGAAAAATATTAGTACTTTAGAATTCCCAGAGCTCTAATTTCATATTTAAAAAGCAGAACTAAGTTACAACATGTATTTTTAAGGCAGACAATTTTGAAAGCTACATCTTGCTTTCTTTCTTACAATACTCTTTAATGAGATTTAATTCAGAGCAATGGTTCATGAGTTAGTGGCTTCTTGGTCTGCTAACAGAATGTGAAGATTTGGTTTCATAACATTCTCAAATATCTTCTGGATGCTGTTTGAAGGAGTATTCAAAATTTTCGCAGCACAACGTAATTTACACATTTTTGTTATGCTAATAGGAACGTAGCATTATGCATTGTGTCCTTTATCCTGGTGTGTTTTGTTCCATGCATTGTACTTCTCTTTCCAATCTGATGAGAGAGTATATTAAAACATCTGTCCTTGTGTTACAAGTATTTGTTATTTGTAGGAGACAGGAAATAGGAATATGAAATTAATTTGCATTATGAATTGTACTTGCCCTTAAAAAGAGGTTGCAAGATATTGCATGTTTTTCTGTTTCAGAGTAAGAAGTGAGATTATATCATATTGCATTGATTAGAAATTCACTGTTAAAATGAAACTTGTGCTTGGAAAGAAGCATCCAGCATTTGTTTTTCTGCATTGAAAAAGCTAAGATTTCTCTGTCTCTCTGAAGGCAAGTACAGTCAGGATTCCAATCAATTTTAGCATATGTGACAATTGAAGTGTGTCACAAGTTATATGAAACAGCTCAGATAATGGTTTGCTTTATAGGATTAAATTTATGCATCGATTATATTTGTATGTGTCTGGAATCTTTGAGCATCAAAGAAGTTAAAACAAGCTTAGGTAAGCCACCATCAGGATTGTTTTGGTCAAAACACAGAGTGTCTTCTTCTTTGTGATGCTTGTTTGCAAAGATTAGTATCAGATGAGTTTCTGTTGTTATAATAGCTGAGAAACTTATTCAAAGCACAAATAAACCTAATAGTACCTATGGTAAAGGCTTTTATACTATACAAAGTCCAACTTTGCAGCCCTCCTCAAAAAACTGGTTCAGAGTGTTTCTGAATTGTGGGGTTTTGACTGTAAAGAAATTATTTAAGATCAAATAATCAGTGTACTGATGATGAGATTTAGAAGATTGTTGCAGTTTTCAAGTTTTCTTTCAATTTGAGCTTTGATTTTTGTTTGTTTTATGGATTTGGTTTTTTTGTCCTATGGCTTCTTTTCTTGAGATCCTAATGGTAAACTGGCTGTACTTTTCCTATGAGCTTTTTTTTGCTGGTTTCTTTGTTTTGGTTTGGGTTTTTTTACCTGAAGAAGGAAATATGTGAGATTGATTAGCTCAGACATGGCACCCTTTGAATCATTACAGCCTTCTTGAAGTGAAGTTATGGACTGGGGGAAAAAACCTAAACTCTATCTCTTCTGTCGAAGAATATGAGATTATTTTTTTTCTGGTAAAAAGAATTCATTATCCCTCTCCCTCTTGAGACTTTAATTTCCATTTAAAATTTATATATGGCAGAAAAGCCATGTGAATACTTGCCTAACTGATGTAGTCACAAAAGTGAAGTTGGTATTTCCCCCAAGAAGTTAATGATCAGATGAATATCCAAATCTTTTTCTAGTTAAGCCTTTTTGTCTAAAAGTTAAAATCTTAACTGTTAGCTGACTCCAAGTTCAGAGTGTATCAAACCCAAAAATATGGAAGTAGTAACAATGACAGCTATCCTGCCTGATTGCCAGTGCAAATTCTAGCCCTAAAATGTTTTTAAATCCTCTAAAATCCCAAATTATCTAGACCTCTTTATTGCATGATTTAACAGTTTTTTGCTTGGTATTTTGCTATAAGTCTTTCCCTTCGTGCACACCATGATACAATAGGAATGATATCTTAGAAATCCTGTCACACCAATCTTTAATTCACCTTAGTGATGCTAATCATATTGCTGTGCTGTCCTGGGAAATGGCTTTGTTTTGGTATAGCTAAGGTTTCCCAAGTGTTTTATACTACTGTACTGGGTTGCCACTGATCAGATTCTGGCACCCATCAAAGCCCCTCTCTCACTCCCCTCTGGAGTTAGACAGGAGAGAAAATTTAACAAAGGATTCATGGGTTGAGGTAAGGACTGGGAGGGATCACTCATCAAATACCATCAAGGACAAAACAGGCTCTAATTAGAGATATGAAATGAATTTATCGCCAACAAAATCAGAGCAGGAAAATTACAAGTAAAATAAACTCTTAAAAACACCTTTCCCCCACCCCTCCCTCCTTCCCAGCTTTACCTCCTCCTCCAGTGGCTCAGGGAGACAGGGAATGGGATTAATAGTCAGTTCATCACCTGTGGCTTCTCCTGCTTGGGGAGAAGAGTCCTTCCCCTGCTGCACTGTGAGGTCCCTTCCACAGGAGACAGCTCTCCATGAACTTTTCCAATGTGAGTCCCTCCCATGAGCACACAGTACTCCCAAAACTGCTGCAGCATGGGTCACTCTTCCACAGGGTCCAGTCCTCCAAGGAAAGGCTGCAGGGGCCCCCTCTCTCCGCTGGGTCTCCCACTGGATCACAGCCTCCTCTGGGCATCCACCCGCTCCAGCATGGGGCTCTTCCAGAGGCTGAGGGGGGATCTCTGCATCCCTGTGGATCTATCTCCATGGGCTGTGGGGATCACAGCTGCTTCACCATGGTCATCAGCATGGGTTGCAGGGGAATCCCAGCTCTGGTGCCTGGAACACCTCCTGCCCCTCCTTCTGCAGTGACCTCAGTGTCTGCAGAGTTGTTCCTCTCACAGGTTCTCACCCTGCTGTTCTCTGGCCACAATTACAACTGCACAAATTTTCTTGTTTTTCTCTCTTCTTAAATCTGTTTTCACAGATGTGTTACCACCATTTCTAATTGACCCAGCCTTGGCCAGCAGCACATCTGTCTTTGGGGCCACCAGGGATTGGCTCTGCCGGACAATGAGGGAGCTTTTGGCAGCTTCTCACAGAAACCACACCTGTACCAACCCTGCTTCCTAAATGAGGCCATGCAAATCCAATACAACCATCACTAAAAATTCTTCACCTGATAATACAGAAATAATCATATTCTGTCTAATATCAGTCTGGACCGTAATCTTTCTGTGAAATCTAAGGCAAGAAGTGGCAAGAGGAGACTAGAAAATAATATAGATTCTTGATTATAATAAGTAGTTCTTTTTGTTCTGTTCGAGCAGGTTTTACACTAAAATCTTCCCATTGTACAGGCTTGTCAAACAGGGAGTGTTTACTCCCTGTTATGCAAGCCAGAACCTGAACTTACAATAATTCACAACCTAACTAAATGTGGCCAGAGGTCCTCGCTATCCATTTTATTCTGCATATCTGTACACTGCTTGTGCACTACAGTGGGTTAGTAAAGGACACTGGTCAACATAATCTTCATTTGAAGTCAATGATTTATGAAGTCAAACTGCAAATTTGAGGTCATTCTGGTAAGAGCTTCTTCCCAGGTACTGCTTAGGTCCTGGGAGCTCATGATTTGAGCCTCAAGGCAGGAGTCACGAAAGGCATTAGTAAAAGTTACTGACAATTAATCCCCTTTGGTTTGCCAGTGCCACTGGCTGGTGTTCATGTTCATATGTTAATGTGACCAGGGACAAAGGAGGTGGAAACACTTCCCAGCTCTACAGAGGTACCTGTCGTGCCCTCTCCTGCTCCTCAAATAATATAAAAAATTTTAGAGAGTACAAATGTACTCTGCTGTCATGTGGAGATATGAATGAGAAAAAAAATCCTCTAGATCCAGCTCCCTCTTCATACATCTGTGAGATACTTTGGCAAAAAATGTGCTTGCAGTGAGTTATTGGGAGAGTGGCTAGAGAGGAGCAGGGCTGAAATGCAGGTCATTGCTAAAGAGGAAGGGAATTGTGGAGGAAACTGTGGATGTATGGACACATTTGCTACAGCTGTGTGTCAGGACTTAGAGAAGCACAAAAAATTGCCTCAAATGCTAACAAAGAAGGAAGTTCCCACAAGATAAGCTACCACAATGGACACAGATGGCAAACAAGGAGTTAATTTCAGGCCTACCCGAAGGTGAAAGATTTGGAGCTAGCACAGCAGACGAGATCCCACAGTGCAGACTGTGGGAAAAATGCAGGTGCAACACCAGGAAGATGCCAGGCCTGGTGAGGCAAATCTGGGTAACATCCAGACAAAAATTCCCATAATGGCAAACCTTGATAAAGGAAGCAGCTGCTCACACACATGCCATCCTAAGCTGTGGTGATGCCTTAAATGACTACCTAGAAACAGAGACCAGACAGGAATAAAGGAAAAAAGGAGGTATTTATTTGAAAGGCCTTCAGGTGCACATTTTGGGCTCCAGAGGGTCCTGCCTCAGTGGATCCCAAAATGGATCCCAAAAGGTCACGAATGCTTCACAGTTTTATAACAACATAAATTCACCAATCAGAACCCAGCCAATGATGTGATTTCCCCCAGCTTGCCCACCTCTTCCCACGATGATGGTTTACAGTTCTTGTTCTGAGTGTCCTTGAAGGGCAAGTTAGAGGTTTTATTATGTCTATCTTAGCACAGAGAACAGCATAGAAAACAGCACTTAACAAGCTACAGAAAACTTCAGAGTTACACTAGCAGTACAGGATTTCAACAACATAAAAGTTAAAACCTAAGGCATCAGTGGGAGCAGCACATATGCCCTGTGGATACTTGTGCCTCGGACTGCATAAAAGTCCTCCTCCCTCCAGGAGGGCCTGTGGGATGCTGCAGGATCACATGTGCTGGTGGCTACCTTTCTACCTCTCTACTTAATCCTTCTCTCTGTTTCTCCCGAGTCCTCTGTCTCTATACCTCATATTTTCTGTTAAATAAAATCTGTACAATTGACTTTGGCATATATTCTCGTTTGCACCTTAATTCAGGCAGAGGCATCTTGTAAGAATTGGACCCCAGTATTTCAGAAGTGGGATCCTAATATTTTTCCAGTGCATCTTAACACTGTGTTACCTGGTGTTCTGAATGAAACTGCTGTAACTAAAAGTATTTTTGGCTAACAACATTTATTCACAGAATTAATTGGAAAAAAAATCTGCTTTTAAGTAAGAAAAACTGCATAAATAAATCTAAGTGACATTTCGAATAAAAGAAATTGTTTCCTTATTCTGAAATTTCCAGTTTACCTAATACTTTGTAACAATATTTCCATAATATAATGTAACATATTCTTATTGTCTCAGCCCTAAAGGTCAGATGTTTAACATGAGGTTTTTTAGTCTTGATAGCATGAGAAAACATTTAGTATATCATTAACAAAATATCTTTATTTAAGTGCAAATGAATGCAGGAAGAAAGGAAGATAAAGATACTACCAAGACTGCAAATGATGAATCTTCACTCAGCAAATGGTTAGCAAATACAGGTTTCAGACATGGAGTTTTAAGATATCAACAATCTAGTACTATTAGTGACTGAAATATAAGAGAAAAATGTCAAAATGTTTGATCATCATTTAGCAATTAACTGATTCAAATTAAAAATATCTAAGGAATATTTAATAATTCAAATAAAAAGTGATCTGATAAAAATGTTGGGAGGAAAGTCTTAAAGCCAGAAGATGTGGCAAGAAGGGAACAATTCTTGCTCAAAGTGACCTTGCAGCTCAGAATGCTAAGAATGTAGGTGTGGGAAAACTCCATTTATTATGCCTAGTTCTGTTCATCCTCTGCATCTTCTGAGAATTAGGAAACCTGTGTGACATGGGAACCTCCTCCTGGGAGAGAGACATCATAAAAGCACAGCCCTGTTATAAAATGCATGTGCACAAAGTGTGATGGAGCCTGTGTCCTCATGTCTCTCTGGTCACTGGGATGAAGTGAGCCTGATGGAGCCTGTGTCCTCATGTCTCTCTGGTCACTGGGATGAACTGAGCCTGATGGATCCTGTGTCCTCATGTGTCTGTTCCTGCTGGGATGAAGTGAGCCTGATGGATCCTGTGTCCCTGTGTGTTTCTGCTGCCTGGGGTTGTTAGTGAGGTAATGAAATACATCAACTCTTTGCATTTCAGCTGGGGTTTAGTGGTCGCCCTGGTGAACTGTATGTGTCAATTCACACAAAAAATGCAGCTTTTATTAATAAATGTAACAATCTATCCATTTTTACTTAAGACTACAGGGATTTTCTGGGAAATTACAGATCTGTATGCCTGAAATGTCAATCAAGTGTGTACATTGTGCACCGTGCTTCACTCCATGACAGAAAGTGGGGGCTTTCTGTCCAGAGAGCCAGCTCCCTCCCAGCTGTGCCTGTTTGATCAACCATTAACATTTGGGATATGAAATTTCACTCATGGCAGGAAAATGCAGCTGCCAGAGAAACTAAGAACTGCCCTGAGGGTGGGCATAAAGCAGGAGGCTGACAGAAAAATGGTTAAGGACTGAGACTGGCAAGAACAGAAGGATGGAAGAAAAGCTGTTTTCCTTTGCTTTGCACATCTCTCCAAAATGCATCTTATTTGAGACAAAAAATGGACTTGGTAGCCCTACTGATGCTCTTACTCTTAGGTGTTTGTCTTGTTCCATAGACAGCTGGCTTGGGGCAAAACATGCTCCCAAGGAACAGCATCAGGAATAATAGATGTAAACCCTGATGCTGGGTAATTAGTCAACCAAGCCAGACACACACAATCAATGTGGAACTTCTGTCACATTTACAGGAATGCAGCTGCAGAGAGTGATGTGATGACAGGTTAACACTGAGCAATCAAACAATGGAACAATCTTGGACTTGATAGCAGAGTGTGGCTTGTGCTCAGACAGGCCTGGAAGTTATGTTTTCAGGGATCTATATTAGCCCAGCTGTACTCCGGTGCTTTTTTTGGAGGTTTCCTGGAAACTTTCTTCACCACCAGTTCTGTCCTGAATTATGGACTATTCATTCAGTTGAAGAAATAGAATCAGAAGTGTGACAAAACAGGAAGATGAGTTGATGTTTAGCAAAAAGAAAAACATAAAAGGTTGCAGATAAATTTGGAATAAATAGGGAAATGCACAAATACTGTATATTCAGAGTAACAACATAGACAACCTGTAATGTGTTTACTACTTCTGTGTTTTACAGACTTTTAGACATCACTTAACGCAGGTGAAGATAAATGTGGTCCTGTTTAAGAACAGAAGAACTGTTTTCCTAGTCTGGTCTTGAAATTAAGAATTCATAATTAAATATGTTTTAGACACCAAACAATCCTAGTTTCAGCTATATTGTTTCATTGGATTCTTGTATTGTTTTTTGTTATAGTAATCTTACACTATCATTGAAAGCTTCAGTAAGTCACTGCCTCAGTTCTGGTGTTTGGTCTGTTTAGGTGTTCTTTCCTTCTGAATTTTACAGGCAGTTCAAAGTAGTGGAGTGAATTTTAGGTTGTTCTGCTTTGAAAAAGTTAAGGTGTAGATCCCCTAAGAGAAAGCTACACTGATAGCTAATACACCCTTGTTAAAATATTTTCTTTGTCACCTTTGACTACATCACAGGAATGAAAGAGGTAATGATCTTTCTGAGGCATAAGAGTGAGAAAGAGTGGACCCTAAGTCTCTCATTTAATGCATTATTTGGGTTTCATGTAAAATTGGGAGAAAAAAATCTGGCTTTTAAAGGAAAATACTTCATGTGGATAAACTGTTAATGCTGTCAGAAGAACTGGGGAGATGATCTGAAATAGCCAAGAAATAGGCTCAGGCCAACAAGAGGAGTACAGCTGTCAGTCCAGAGTACCCCACATCTGAATACTCTGATTGACAATCAAGAAGAATTTGTAGTTATTGTCACCTATACATGTATCTTAAAGAATAAGTTTAGATGAGACAGGAGTAAGGGCAAGTTATTTTCTATTTCCTTTTGGAGAAGTTTGATGTGTGTTTTCTGAATCATCTTGAGTTGGTAACGCTTAGAAATATGGTCCTCAGAATGAGGATAGGAGATCCATTATTGCATAATATATTCTTTCACGAGTGGGATTAATCTCATTGTCACTTGATATAATACATTAATCATTACTAAAGACCTGAAACTATTTATTTTCAACCTTTAAGCAAAGGGTATTTCTTGTGGAAGTACAAAAAGTGGAAAAAATCAGCCTTTCCTTCAGCTATATGTTAATTTCACAGAATGCCAGATGCAAAACAGTTCTGATTTTAACCAGCAGTGAAACCTAGCTTAAGCTTAGAGTTCCTGAGAAACAAAATTTTTTCTCTAGAATGAGTGGCTGTTCATTATTTATGCTTTTGTATAATCTTTAACTGCTGCAGAGAGGGTCGAGAATGATAAAAGGACTCAAATATAATAATTTATGTCAATGCTCCTTAATATCATACAACACAGAAGATGGTTTCAGAATTACTATGAGTACGCAATGAGCACAAACACATATTTATAAAACATAAATTTTAATGTCAAAGTAGTGACATTATCAGGCTAATACAGTCTGTGTGTGAATGACCAAAAATGTCAGTATTTAGCAATGGCTGCACGTGGCCTCCTTGGACGGAAATTGGATTCCCTTTAATGTGGTTTGGTTTATGTAGCTCCAGGGAATGTGCAAATCTGAACCCGAAGGCTACAATCTTAATAGATCTTCTAAGCCAGAATAAGTTTAGAAGGTACCTCATGTGGAAAACTTAATGCTAATGGGATTGTGCACTCTTGGTACAGCCTTCTGAATGGCTATAAGCTGTTCAGTAAAAGCAATGTTTTTAATGTCCCTTCATATATTTGGATAATTTTTAAAGGAGGACCTTAATCAATTCAGTTCTGTGGTGCAGTTTCCCTACTCGAAAAATATAGTGTTTGATCAGGTTGAAAGGAGATTCTTGGGTCACAATATCCAGATAAAATAGAATGGGAATGCCCAGTGTTGACTCATCTGGTTGAGACAGATAACTCAATTGTTCTGATCTTCCTGGGATGACAGTCCCTTGCTGGGAGCCCTCACACTTTTTCATGTTCCTTTCTGCCCTGACCTTTGGAAGATATTTGAAGTCTGGCATTCAAATGCATTGCCTGTTTTTGGAAACAGAAAATCTCTATGAGATAAATTTATCTGAGGCTGCCTGACATGGTTTGGCATCTGAGAGAGGGGATTTAAAGCGTAAGGAAGCATCTTTGCAGGATTTTAATTTAGCAAAGGAAGCCTGTAATACTGAAGTAACTCAAAAGAGATATTCAGTGTAATCAACGCTGGAAAAAAAATGGCTCACAGCATAAATGTAAGAAATAGTGCTGCCGAGAGAGGACCATGAACGTCTTCAGTATCAGAAAAATATCTGCTGACAGTCCTTTCTGTCCATGTGGCTGTGAAATGAACTAATTCAGATGTCAAATAGCTCCTAGGTGTTTGTCTCAAGGAAACCCCGTGTCTCTAGTGCGACATCACACACTGGAGTACTCTGTTATACCCAAGGAACACTAAGGTGCTGGAAAGGCTTTTGAGGTTGAATGTAATAATTCCTATCACAAATTGATGGATTGCTTTATGACACTTGCTAATTAATTGCTATTTCAATTAAAAAAATCTCTGGTATAAAGAGCAAGACAATTTGCCTAGGGCTCAGGCAAGGTGAGATTTAGTGTGGTCTCAAAGCAAGGATTTGAGAGGATTGGAATAGAGTCTTTTGACTTAAAATGTGGATGGACATGAGAGGTGAAGGAGCTTGAAAAAAATCTTGAAGGAAAATTAGGTTTCTCAATGTGGTGACCTTAAGAAAAAAAGTCTTCTGTACTGTCCTTGGCAGCTGAAGTTGAAGTGAGTTAATCATGTAATAGCAATGTAATGTTGCACAAAGCCCAAAGAGAATAACAGCAGGTGTAATGAGAAGATATAAGAAGGGATGGTCTCAAGGCAATTTTGCATCCCTTGCATTTCTAAATTCTTCTACAGCAGAATGACTTTTGGACGTGGGATTTCTTGTTGTGGCCATTTTTTTCTGTAGGGAGTAGGAGTTTTAAAGTTCAATGTACTCTAAGAAAAGAAGATCAGAGCCAGCAGTGCATAATGGTGCTCCTCCACAAGGAGGAAGCTGATGAAGTCATCAGTTTAAGTTCTTTGGATGTATTTAATATATTCATTGCTGAAAAGTGAAATTTTATTATTTGCCTAGATCTATTTCACTAGATGGAAACATGCTTGTATTTTGCACAGGTGGGTTTGCTTTCTAAGCTGAAAGAAATAATGAAGTTTTAGATATACTTTTGTAAGTGTGGGCTTAAAAGAATTGATCATTCAGTTGTTTAGTCTTTTACATTAAATGTTTTTTCTCTTTCATTTGTATTTTTTTTAATTCTGCCATATTTTGTGAGGTTTTTATTATTTTTGTGATTCATTAGCTACCTCATTCTGGCATTGAAATGGAAATTCAGAATGACAAAATAATCTCTCTGTTTTTAATTTTTGTTGCAGGTTTGAGAACAGTTTGTTTATTTTCAGAGTGAGAATGTGTTTGTAATGGAAGATCATGAATCTGAACCTGAGAAAGTTCTTACTCCTTTTGATAGCTAATTGATACTCTGTTCTTGATAAATAGTTTTGTAATAATTATTGAATGATGAGCAGTGGATTTTCATGCCTGTGCTTGTGACCTAACTCATTTCATGTGGAAAGCTCTTGAGTAACTGAAATTAAAAATTGCCATTCATGAGTCTGTGGAAAGATCTTACACCTGAATCCTCTATTTTCTTATATTTCACTATAGGGAGTGGTATTCAGATTTTTAAGCTTATATTACAGGTATAGACAAAAGTCTTGGGTTTTGCTATGGATTTCATCACGTATTTTGCTTTTTTTATTTTTCGAAGCCTCATTTTAACATAGTGATAAAACAGTGATACCAATTAAAGAATAATTGCTTTTTAACGAGATATAACAAAAACCATCCTAAACTACTCATTGTCTGTTGACAGAAGAGAGAGACACCAGGTGAAAGGGTAATAACTGAAATTTTGTGGTTTGGTTGATGCCATTGTAGCCCATGAATATTTTTGAAAAGAATAAAGGCTCAGTCCTCAGCTGCAGCTGGAGAAAAACCACATTTTTTCTGTCTGTCTTTGTTCCCCAAATGTCATAGGGTGCATAATGTCCCTCTGCACAAATGCATTGCACGGGAGGTAAGGGCTGTAACTTGTGAAGTGGGCTCCCAACGAGACTGTGCTTAAGCACATAGGACTAAAATATCCACACAGTCCTCATCAAAAGTGCATATTCCCATTCATAGCTCAGTAGCTAACATTTCACTGTCAAGTGCTAACATGCTAAGTGTGATAGGAAAGATCTATTCTTCTATCTTGTTAAATAAACAAAGCTCTTTTTCCTTCAGAAAAATACATAACAGTGGATGAGACAGGAAACCACCATATTTACAAAGGCATCAAAATCACTGAAATGTGTTCCTCTCTACATGCTGCAGAATGTGTAAATCTGTCAATTTTTCACATGTGGAAGCTGAGGAGGAGCAAAACAATAGATCTGAATTCTTTAATATGCCACATACATAAATAAGTACAATTGCTGAGTTAAATGACACTTTGTAACTCTATGCCATCTCCATTTCAAATACAAGGGAATCAAAAGCCTTTGTCAAGAAAACCATCTCTGCCTTGGTTTTTCTCTTGATAAATAAAATCCTAATAGTGTTTAGGTATACCAAAATTATTAAGACCCGATCCCTGGCCAGTAAAGTAGCTCCATAGCAATCAGAAATGTTTGTTTCTAACTCCATATCTGAGTTTTTAGAATTAGTTTTAGCACAGCTTTATACTATCGAATAACTTGCCAATTTTTATTTTCCAAGGTTGAAGATAGGTAGGATCACAATTAATTTGGAGGCTTTATTTAGTGTGTGGCTAACCAGTAAGGCTAAGCTTTTGTCAATTTATTAAGAAAGAGCAGATTTAATTGGTCCAAATAAACATTTCCATTCATCTCTGACTAGGAACAAGCACAAACCACTGCTTCCCTACTATTTTTCTAGGTCAAGATTTTTAAGCCTTTGATGAATTCCCAAGATTAATAAGTGAAATAAAGAACATAAAAACTTTAATTGAACTCTCTGCAATGTGATTTTGCTGCTGTGGTCAATTGCATCATCTGAAAAAGAATGACATACTAAAAGGTGATTTGGAGAACAGTTTTAGAATTTCCTTTTCATTTCCTTGACTGACATTTTATAAACAGCCTGAGCACTGGGGCTGGCTGCATGCTTGCAGGAGTTAAGCAAATTCATCACTGGGGGGGGGGGGGGGGTTCAGTTTTTTGTTTTGTTTTGATTTTTTTTTCTTATGAAAATATGACTCAGCAGAAGACATGACACTCCTCGCATTTTTTTAAAAATGGGGAAATCTGCTGTGGAAACTCATGTTGTGCAGTGTTGCACAGTTACAGACAGCCCACCCTCAGCCTGGTGTCCCTCTCTCCATAGCAGATCATACACAGCAGAAAAACTGGGAAACTGGGGAAACAGTCATTGTTCTGTGTGGCATTTCAATATGCTTCTGTTAGCACAGGAGAGAGAATCTGTTCACACAGGATAGACAGACATGGCAGGAGGGAAAGCCTTAGCTTGCTCACTGTTCTTTCAGGCACACTGATGTTGGTGTTGCTAACTCGAATCAGACAGGTGTCTTGGAGCTGATTTCTTGTTTGTTACTTCCTTTGTACTTCAAGCATTTTTGCTAATTAATTACTTGAGAGTTTCCTGCCTGCAACATCTTATCAAGAGAGTGAATTATCTGAATTGTGTTGATAATATTTTATTTTAGTAAGTTAAAGATGTTAAAACTTTCCCTGTTGGATTGTAAGGCAATCCGTGACAGGGTGGCTGTACTAAATTGAAGAGCTTTTTCTAATTTTGTCTTACCTCATTTACTTGCTGTCCTTTTGAAATTCAATCAAATAAGTGAAACTGGTAATGTCCTGGTGATAAGAAGTCATGGGGAACTTGCTTAAACACCTCTCTGTCTGAAGAGATGTATATGTTATGTTATGTTTTATGATATGTTATGTTATGCTATGTTACATTATGTTGAACAGCTGGTTTTCCAGCTGCATAGAAAATAGATGAAATATTGGCAGCATACAATTTTCACCATTTTTTCTTCCCTGCTACCCACTTTCTATCCAGCTAAAATGGATCATACGCCCTGTGAATAAGTATGGATTATGCCTTTATGGTGAAGGCTAAAAGCAAACATGCATTATTGATTTTTTCAGTAGTCCACAGCTAGGTGAAGGCAAAAAAGACTCATTTTGATCGAATTGCAAAATAATATAATGATTGCTATAGAAAACTTTTATGTCCTAACACACTCTGTCTGACAATAAAACATATTTTTACTGTCTTGTTGTCCACCTATACCATACAGTCCCTGCAAAGAGGTTTTGGGATGTTCTCTTGAAAACTTTGCTGAAATAGAGCTACTTCCATCCCCTCATCCACAGACTTCATCTTTTCATTATAGAAGACAGGCTGGTCTAGGTTGATTGATTTTCTCCAAAAGAGTGATGTTGGTATTAAACCTCAAGGACAGAATCATGGTAAAACCCTTCAGTTCCCAGTATAAAAATCTCACAGCCAAGTAAAATTATGAATTATTAAGTAACTTATAGAAAATTGGAAAAGCTTCAATTCTTTTCCTTCTCTAGTAGTGTAGATTGTTGTTACAACACCCCTACAGAAGAGGAAAAATTAACTATTATATTCTGATGACTGCTAAGTGCAGTGAATGGTAATATTTAGAGGGGCCTTCCTCTTTTAAGTGCATAACCTGGTGAATAGCAAGAGCAGATATTTCCAGTAGCCTTTTAAGTTTAAAAAAGGAAGTGGAATTTAAGTTTTCAAAGTTCCCCTACTGCTTGCCCTTCATGCTTTCCCTGCAGAGTGTTCACACTCTGTGCAGGTGCCTGTCTGTTTGCTTGAAAGGTTGTGGTTCAGGTATGACCCAGTGTCTGGGATTCAGTTTCCCACTCCAGGTCTGGATGCTTGAAATCTATATGTTGCAAGATCCAGTGTTTTATGTCTAAGTCAGATTCTGGAAATAGGCCTATATTCCTGATATATGTGATAGCTGAAATGATTTTTTAAGCATTTCCTTTCTGTGTAGCTCAGGTAAAAACCTGAAGGGATACAAAAGAGAATAACCAGTTCTAAAATTTTTTATGACAAGCCTGTGAAACTATTAGTGAAAGGATTTGTTAAACTTTGGGCTTAAAAACATAACTTGGAAAATACAACCCAGGACTAGCATTTGATAAACAAAGTTTTATGGTGAATACAAGAAACTGTATGTCTTCAGTGAATTTGCTTGTATAGGCTTAAGACTTACTCCTTCAGAGCTTAGGAGTTGTGAAGGTTGAGGTGGCATAAGTAGATGAGAACCTCTTGACAATGGAAAAGAGAACAGCTGAATTATGAGAGCATGTGTGACAGACACCTCACAGATGGAGTAGAGAATGAAATGTGACAGCATTTACTAAACATTAGAGATAATTTTCAATATATTCATCTATTAAACATAGACCTTTTTAGTTAGCGCTTTGGAAATCCCTGACAAAATGTTTTTAGGCACCTTTTTTATTCTTAATGGATTTTTACTGTTTTTCTCAAGTAGGTTCTCAACCTTCTGGCTAAAACACATAGGAAAAAACATGAGAATGTGGTACAGGTGGAAGGAAGCACAATTTAACTTAAATTTTTATATGTATTACATTGCTTTATTATTCTTAAATATGGTCTCAAATACTTGAGCACAAAAATAAAAGGGAAATAACATGAAGAAAACAATTCTTTTGTGCTCTTGGGATTTCTAATGTGCAGATAACTAATACTGACCAATTTTTATAGGAGGAATTATAAGTGGACTTTCCATCCTGAAAAAACTTAGATGGATGAGTCATAAGCCTCTGAAAATGAGATTTCTAATGGAAACACCGAATCAACTTTTACTAACTAGAGCGTCAGGAGTGTGATATTATAACAAAGTGCACTGATGTATCTGTATTTGCCCTTTGCAAACACAATGAAACTGGCTTCAGTGGAGAAGGTGCCAGGGTGTTCCATCCACATCTGCTGTTTCACAGGCTAATATAACAATATTCTGACGTCTAATGCCAGGTGTCACGTATTTGCACTAGAAAGGAAGACAACCAACAGAGTTTCTTTAATCCTGACTAGAATATATCTATGAGTTGCTGTATGGATAATGGCATCCACCCTCATCCCTGTGGGGGCAAGTTTGAAGTCATCAATACTTTTTATTGCAAGCATTGATGACAACACCAGTAGTGCAGACTGGGACAGAGGTTGGCTCATCTCATGTCTGACTCAGCAAAGGCTCAGTGTGAATCCATTCATCCTGTGCTGCTTTATTGCTGACATTTAGTTTTGAATGTCTGCCACTGTGCTTGGCAGAACTTGGGCTTTTTGTTGTCCCATGCTTCCAGCTAAGGCATGCAGTTCAGGAACCTGAGTCCAGGATGTGGCTGAATGAACACAAACAGCAATGCTGGCTCTCTCCAATCCAGAACATGGACAGAAGACAGGAACTGAAGACAATTTCTCTATTTTCATCCTTGACCTCTGCCTCAAGAATTTCCAGTGACACTTTCTGTTTAATAGCTTTGGATAATTTTTTTCTGCTGCTGCATCATGTTTTATTTAATGACAGGAGAATTTGGAGCTGTGCTCATAAAGCATGGTGAGGGTCAGTGCCCCATGAGGGGGAGGACTGGAGAGGTTGAATGGCTCCAGACTGGCAGCTTGGAGAGGTCAGGGCTCTTTGCCACCATCTGCAGAAAGAGCAGCCATCCTCCCACTGCCCTGGACAGCAAACTGGTCAGATCCCAAACCAAGTTAATGCTCTATAGGTCAAACAATCTGAGGAAGACTTAAAGGAGGGAATAATTTTTTACCTAGAATACCAAATACAGTACAAACAAAACTTGTTAACAAAAGACGTTGAGATATTGGTCACATCTATTTTATTTATGAGACATTTCCATTAACAGAATTCAATTACTGATTATTAGACTCAGTAATTTTTCCTGCTGGCATCTTCACACTTATTTGGCTATTTCTTCTTTTGAAACTTAAACTATTAATTAATTTTCATTCTGTATTTTCATTTTCTGTAATGTATTTTTTGTTTCCTTTATGGAGAAAGAGGAGATCTCTATTACATGTTTGAAAAGGTACTTTGGTACATTGGATATGTACCTAAGAACATTTGTAGTTATTGATAGCCAAGAAATTTAGAAATTACTATTTTTGTGTATCTTGTGACATAATAAATAAGTGAAAACTGCTGTAATTGTTTAGCAGAGAGAGGAACCTATTCAGTTGACGCAATGAAACTAAGTTTAGGTCAGATCATATTTGCAGCAGCGTATGCTGGTCCACTACAGTCCCAGCAAGAAAGGCACTCATTCTGTAAAGTATCATTTAAAAGCTACCTATTAGAGCTAGTGTTACAAAGAAAGGGGGAGTATTTAGATAATCCTACAGCCTTTTAGACACTGTGCACGGCAGCACCCAACATGTGACCACTCAGGCTGCAGAATGTCATGTGGCTCCCATCCTCATTATGGCCATTTCAGCTCTGGCATGGTTTTTCTCTGACAAAGTGACCCTTTGTGATTTCTGCTGTCAGGTAGCTACCATGCTCACATGGGAACTTGTGCCAGCTTTCTCACTTGGATAACATTAATGGGTTTTCTTGAGATACCTCATTCGGTGTATATGAAACTAAGATGCAAAACCTTACAGAGTAATTGCATTCATTACAGTTTTTATGAATGTATGAGAAAAAATAGCGTGTTTTCCCGAGTCAATCGTATATATGCAAGGTACACAAACATCTATGGAACTACTGCAAACAGCAGTTAAGTGACAGAAGAATCACCCAGTCCTTTATTTTTCCTATTTTTCCTAGTTTCCCCTCTTAGCTAGTAATCATGATGAACAACTATAAGACTAAAAGCAAGTTAGGTTGGAACCCAAAATGTATAAACTTCCTTTTAAAGCTATCCCAATCTTTACAATGTTGTTGTTGTTCTTGTGTTTATTTGTTTGTTTTCTTAATTTTCAGAAAAACCTTGGAGTGATTTAGGCACCTAAATATTTTAAGCTTTTTCAGATGGCCTCTGGCATCCCTGACATCTACCAGGAGCTGTCAGATAAAAGACAGACTGACAGAACATGCTTATCCTCCTGGGGCAGCATTTGGTGAGTTGGCAGAAAACACCTACATTTGAGCACCCCAAGCTGCTCCCCCCACACCATGTGCTCATTAGCTTTTCTGTTGTAATTGAGTGGAATATTTTGATCAATGTATACAGCTGAGTTTTGAAATCAAGTAGCTAAAGCCCTAATATACTCTGCCTGCGCCTTTGAAAATTCTACTAGGGGGTGCAAGTCTGGAAAGAGTCTGGTTTCCATTCATAACTTCATCTGGGTGATGGCTATCAGGGTTACTGTCCTGGCATTGTAACACTTGCTGCATCCTGTCTCACAGTGCTTGTGCTTTATTTAGTTATTTTTGAGATTAGCTTCATTTTGCACAGTGATGATCCAAGTACAAAATTTTCTTTGGTTAAAAGAAAGGCGTCTTTTAAAAAGGTTAAATATGTCAAAGATCCTTAGCTGGCATGTTTTGTCTTATAAACAGAAAATAAAAGAGCTGCATTGTTGCCCTCTTTTCTGTAATATATGTACTTGAAAGAGTTTGTATTTCAAAGACTTTATTTGTACGTGCAAAAGCTTAAAAATGCTACCAGAACAAAATGTCAAATGAAATATTTTTCCCATTCACAGAAACATGCAGAGCCATTTCTTCAATTCAGATCCACTTGAAAGCAAATAAAGGATATCTGGAAGGCAGTGAATGCAATTACTTCTTAACACCCCTTCCTCTGGCTCTAAATGTCAAAGATACAAAGACACAAATGTTTAAATTAACCGAGAAATATTCTCACTTCTTCTGCAATATTAGCGTTTAGACCTTTACTCGTTCTCTCACTATGCTATTATTTTATTTGTTTGGAAGGCCTGGAAAAGATGTTTTTATGATCAAAACTTTCAGATCTTAAGTAACGTATTCTTGGCAGGAGTTCTCGCTATCTAATAGTCTGAGAGTGACAATGTTATTCCACCAGTAATCTGAAACATTATGTTATTCAGCTGCTTTCCTAATTGTGAATTTAATGGACCCCAAAATTATGAGGCATTTGGGTAATTCAACCACTTTGAAAATGTTGTAGAATTATTTTATTCTATTTTTATAGCCTCACCTTGGCCACAGTTGTTCTTTGTAGCTGACTAAAGCTCGGGATTTCTATTTTTAGGAACTTTTTGAAGAACAAAAATATCCATTTAAAAATACAAGAGTAAAATTTGTTTTTAATTGCTTGAAGAAGCAAATATTAAGAATTATGTATAATTTAACAGAACTGTACATGTTCTGCTCTTCCATACCAAGGTAGATGCCTTGGGATTACAACCCAGCAAAATTACTGCAGTCTTGGAAAATGCTGTGCCAGATCTCACCAAGAGGTCTAATCTGCTTTGATAATGTTTTATGGTTATCTTTGCCTGCCTTAACCCTCTGCTTTTATGAGACTGTGCAGATGCTTAGACAGATCCTGATGAGAACATCCTGCTCAGAGCTCCACTCTGATTTCCCATATGCAGCACTTGGGCATCAGCTCTGTTCCTCTGCAGTGACCAGCTCCATGCCTTGGTGGCAGGCATCACTTTCCAGCACACTGGGTCATTTTCTACCCACCTGCCACAGCTAAGAGCAGAAAGAATGCTCCCATGCAGAGGCAGCCTGGTAACTTTTGAAATGCTAAGCTGTGCCGCAGCACAGCTAGAACAGTGGTGGTGGTAAAAATGAGTAAATTAGCATGAGTCTCTCAGCTATTTGAACTGCCAAGTTGAACACTAAGCTTTTGGTTAGCCTCTGGATATGGTTTGGCACCATGAAAGATTTGTTCAAAAAGTAGGTAATTCTCTCTATGACATTATCTCCTGGTTCAAGGAGTCGTTTCCTGCCTGTGCTTCTCCCCAGGTTTCTCTAGAGTAAGCATTTGGGTGGGGGAACCCCTGAGGCTTCAACATGGGTGGAGAGGCTGTGACAGTGCCCATGCCTTTTATATAGTCCCACGTCCCTGGACCTCCTTACGAGGTAAATTACAAGCAGAGGCTTTTCTCATGGGTAAATCAAGACAAAGGAATCCTGCCTGCATGATTCTGCTGCCTCCAGGTTGCTGTCTTTTAAAACTTTTGAAGGTAATTGCTCACAATTTAGACTTAACGAGAGTCACAATAGCTGCACTTTCCCTTCAATTGCTGTACCACACATTAATGAGGTTTATAATAACTTCTGCACCCTATGAATATGTTATAAACTTAGATTCCCTATCTCTATTTCATCCTCAGTCCTATCATGTGGTGATAAATTTGACATGCCTGCTCTTGCTAAAATAATGGAATTTCCACTTTTGCTAGTACAATGAACTTTAGAAAGTGTTTAATCATAGGTGTTGTGCTCTAGAGGACCTTCAAAACTCAACTAATCTGTAAAGTTGATATTCTGAAGACAAAATAGCGTCTTAGTTATTAAAGGAAATTATCTGTACAGGAAGAAAAAAGCTTTAAGTCTTTTCCTTCCAAATCTCAAGTGGCTAATGCATGACTCTGCATGAATCAGAAGAATTCATTTGGTTCCTGTGCTGACCTCTTTCAGAAAATTTAATTTATCCATCTCAAACATATTATTTTTGTCTAATACAAAAGGGCATTAACCTGAACTTTACTGCACCCTTTTACAATTAGTGACCCTTTTTTTTGCATAAATCTTTTATAGTTTATGCAAGGATTAGTGTTTGAACACAATACAAAACAAAGTCTGAATACAAAATCATTGTGGATGCTCCCTGTATTTTATTTTGTATTATAGTGAGCTGATGAAAAATTTTTGACTTCATTTAGTCTCTGATTTGGTTTTGATCCCAAGGGTCAAGTATTAAATAGTGTTCTGTTTGTAGACTTAGTAAAGATCAGCAGTATGTTGTAATTACATCTGAGGATAGGAGATAGGCTTTTATCCTTATTAAGGCTGATTATTAAAAGGATGCATATGGGTAATTCACTAATGATAATTCTGAAATCTAAGTGTCTACTAAAAGTGAAGACTTGAATACCTTCTAGTCCAGTTCCTTCCAAAAAATTCCAGAGTAACACTTTGCTTCCATAAATCACTCCAGAGACAAACAGGTATAGCTGACATCAGAATCTTTATTCTGCATTTTAAAAAATAGTTGAAAACAATGAAAATGGAAAGCTAGGAAACAAGAAAGAAATGTTTCTAAACCTGTAAATGATGGGTCTCAGTATACCTTTGTGAAACTAATTCCAAATGACAACTTTCTTTAGTTAATGAAGAGAAAGAAGGAATTTTAAGGCATGGGTGATGGCACTAGATCTTTAGGGGTTTTTTATGTGCTTTTATGCAATAGGAATACTGTTTGGTAGGGAATTATAGAGTTTTAAGGGCTTGTATTTATTCTGATTTTGCCTTTAACCGTAATTTTTTTTTTTTCTCTTTCTGGTGCAACAAACCTTTGAAAATCTGTTTGATTTCAAAGCATGTTCCCATTTCACACATTGGAATAGGGATTCCTTTTTCCCCCAATTCCATTTCCACAATGATTTTAATAGATATTGCTGAAGGAAGTTTAGAGAAAATACAGTAACTTTATTTAAATTTTGAAATTCTGCTGTTATACATGACAAGTTATTTACAAGCTTGTTTTCTGTATTGTGGTACAATGACTATTCTTGTAGATAAAAGAACATAAATTTAAATTAAAAAAATGAGATAAATTTTATTGAATTTATCATGAAAATGGTGAGCAGATAGTTTAAGGATTTTAGCAGATCTTCAATCTGTTTGAGAGATATCATAAAAATTATCTTAAGTTTCAATTTAGCCTCAGCCCTTCCTCTATTGCTTATTGATTTTAATATTTGAGGGTAAACTTCATAAGGTTAGAATTGATTAGGGCAGTATTTTGTCTGTTAAAGTGGTATCCTTATTTTCCCTGGAGTGCTGGAAGGAACTTCTGCATTAAAACTAATACCAGTAGCACTGTTCACATTAGAATATACATTTATACTAAAAGCTATAAATGTTAGCTTATCAGGGACAAAGTGCCCTGCTGCTTTAGTGGGCAAATTAATTAGGATTGTAGAAAAAATAACTGAAAAAATGAGGAGAAAATGATAGGATGAAATGTCCTTATTCAGAGAAGTAAATGATTGGGAATTGTGAACTAATTCATAAACGCTCTGTACCATTTGTAGATAATTAGAAGATACCAAATGATTACATTCATCAAATAAATTATTTGGCAGTTTTGTTTCCAAAGAGTGGGTATTATTAGAAGAAATGAATGAGTCCATGAACACAATACAGATATACAGAAATTATAAATAGTGAAATGAGTTCATAATTCTAATGAACTGCGTTGAATATGTTTCTACACATTACCTTGTTTGACTTAGCTTTAATAATGCAGCAGAATTTGGTTGATACTGATATGTGCAACCAAAAGGAAAAATATACCAAAGATTATTAATCTTCACTGAAATGTAAATAGTACAGTTCCTGACAGTCCCATCAGTGATAATGAATGCCTGTTGAAAAAAAAATCCATTTTATTTTAATGCTTTAGAGAACAGTCTAAAAGATGAAAGTCAGAGGTGAAACTATAAGAAGAATTTGGAAGCAACAAGGGAACAGGATGTTGCAGTCAGTTCTGAACCTACCATAGCCAAGTTTAAATACTAAAAATACTGTAAATTCAAATGTCACATGATTGTGAAATATTAAGAATTAGCAAAGACAAACATTATCACTCATTTTTTCAACTGAATTCCAGAACAAACACTAGCAATATTAACTTATCTTTTATCCAATGACCTTAAACTTGTGAAGTCACCTGTCTGTTCTCTCTAACCTCTTAAAATTATTAGGTAAATCTAGTAGAAAATTTTGAATGTTTGTGAGACAAATATGCTTGAATTAATACCTGATTTTCCATGCACTGTTATTACCAGAAAGGCTACTAGTACTCAGATAAATGATGTAATTGTCTGTCATAATGTGTGCTTACATTAGATAGATGTGTATTAGGAGATAGATGGTGTATGAAATGGCCACTTCAGTGTATTGTTCCAAATCCAGCACAATTTGCAGCACTTCATTATTGCTCAAAGGTGATTTCAGCCTTGGAGGGATAAACGATGTAAAGAAACACTAACTTGTTTCCAGGAAAAGAGGGGACTGCTCTATTACAGGTAACTTGTTTATTTAAACAAGTATTGTCAGAATTTTCAAAGTAATCCACTATCATGTCTGTAACATTCTAGGGATGAGCGTGAGACCTGTGATCACCAAACTCTCTTCCTTAATCACCTCTGATGCTCTGTGTCATTTTCCTAATCACATTATACCAGTTCCATCTCCTTGGCCAGTTGGACTATTGCAAAGCTCCAGCAGGCAGAACTGGGATCTGCTAGGTTCTGCTGCCTTTAAAACTTGAGGGATATTAAAATAAAAGGTGTAGTCAGTCTTTCAGTAGAATCAGTGTGTTCTTAAATCCAAAGAGAAGGTTAGGGTGGATTCCAACTATTTGGTGTAGTAATCCTTAAAACTGGATGGCTGCAAGGAGAGTTGAGGTGCTGGCATTCATTTCTGGATGACTCTGGATGGTGGCGTTCTGTGCTGGTGGTCAAGCTCTGCCAGAAAAACTCTGAGAGGCAGCACAAATATATATTTAGCTTTTCTAATGCATTTCACAGTGGGTGAGTGAAAGAAACATGCCCCATCCTAAACTACATGTTTGCACTGAAACTGCTATCAAAAGGAATCCCTTGTAAAAGAAAATGTTTCCTCATTGCAGCCAGAGATGCTCTGATAATGAAGCAATTTCCTCTACAGATGTCTGAAGGATATTGTGTTGAAAAGGTGGACAAGGTAAAATTTGGATATTAGGTATTTTTAACAACCCAGAACATTCAAATATTAGGGAGAAAATCAAAGTTTCTTTACTCTGGGTTGGCACACAGGAGAAAAACCAACCAGATATTCTCAAGACGTCAAAATTACACAAAAGTTACCTGGCAAAATAAAGAAAATCATGGAACTTTGGCAAAGATTTAAATACAACACCAAATTCAATATGAAACACTTATTAACCCAACCCATTTAACCAGAAACCTTTAAATCCATAAGATGTTAAGTTACCCAAAATGTTCCATGAAAGGAGAATAGGAGAAGAGAGGGAAAGGCAGAAATGATATAGATAAGCAGACACAGAGCTACTGACTGGGCAGCTCTGCCAGGCAGGGACACAGGCTCTGGGCTGGAGGGGGAGGCATTTCACTGCCTCTCCTGGGCAGGACCTGACCTGCCTCTCCCACCAGACACACACAGGCATTTCAGGCATCCCAAAATGTCTTGAGACATCAATCTTTTCCAGTTTCTGACAGTATTTGACCTGAGTTTTCTGAGAAGAAGAAAATAAAAAAGAAAAAAGAAAGAAAAAAACCCTAGAGATTTGATTCTGTAGCAAAAACATATCCTTGTTTCCTTTGGCTTTTGAGTAACATATTCTGAGGTCTCCCCAGTATTAGTTATCTCTCTAATTAAGGCCAGAGTAACCAAAAAAGTCTTTTCTGAAGACCTTCTCTTCCTGGGTCCATCTATGAAAGACAATTTTTTAATTTTACAATTCCACATTTCAAGAACTCGCAGGAATGCCCCAAGAAAGACCAGGATCTACCTAACCAAGCTGTGCTGATTATATTTGTTCCCTCATATTGCCATTACTGAAGATGTTTTAGCAACATGAAAACTAGAATAGAATGGTCAGTTTATAAAAATCCACTTTACATGAATACTAAAGGATTTGCATATAAATAGGTTTTTATATTTAAATGCCCTGTGGGTGAATGTGATCCAATAGCACTCAGAAATAAAAATCCTGAACTGTCTCATTTAAAGTTTCCCTGCTGAAAATAAGGTGAAGTCGGACAGCTTTTGATTAACATGGCATTCCTTCCTGGAGAGTGCTTACAAGACCAACAAATCACAATTCAATTAGGCTGTGCCCTGCCCTCTGCTTTCAACGTGTTCTTTGCAGTTTCTTTTTCCAGCACTCACACTTACCCCATTTTTCCCTTGATTCATTTTGCAAGACTTCACATGTGAAGTCCCATGAGAGAGGCAAATGGGGAACTTTTCAAAAACCTGATTGCAGATATTGCTGCTAAGGCTCAGGCATTGCCCACATCTGCCATTATGTCAGCTGACTCTTTAACAGTGAGATGAAGAAGTAACTATTAGGCTGCATTTACATTTCTCCAAGTGCTTTGTTTGCTCCCCTATAATTAAAGGGTGTGTCAAATTTTTCATTATCAAATCCTATTTTTAACGCAGCAAAAACTTAACACAAAACCGTGCCAGGGCTTTCCAAGCAGGAAAAATCCCAGCCCAATTTGTGCAGATGATAACCTGATTAAAGCCAGGGTAATACAGATGGAAGCCCAGGAAGCCACAAGAAGCACCAGCCACAGCCCATTCGTGGACCACAAATGCATTTAGGGCAGTATCAACTGCATTCTTCCAGGACCTAAAGGCGTTCTTTAACATCAGCCATCTCACCTTTCCACTTTAAGCTGTGAAGTCTTCATTATATTTTTGCAAGACCTATATGTGCATTCACATACGTGCCCTGCATTGCATATGTCCTAGTGTAATCTCCCTAAAGAGATCTTTGCAGCAGCAACCCACTCCCTCTATTCCCCATCCCAAAGCAGCCAGAGGGTGAGTGTCAGTAAGCTCCTGCCTGCTGAGCTGCTGCATGTTCTGTGGCCACTTCTCTGGCCCTACCTGTCTGTTTTCTCCAACACCTGAAGATAATCTGAGAAAAGTATTAAGTGAAAATCTATAGAGCAAGTCGTTTAACATGGCATAAAAATTGCAGTAGTTATTAACACTAAACAAAGTCTTAATCAGTTGGATTAATACCTTGAACATTTTTAGGTATTTCAAACCCAATCTAGGTGGGAATCCAGCAGCCAGGGGGAGATCATAGGGAATTTCCACAGAGGTGTTTTCTGAGAGGAATTGAACTCATTATTTTGGTTGGTTATCTTGAGGAGATATATGTATGCTTTTCAAATAAACATATTTATGAGAGATGTGTTTTCTATATATTGTGTGCACATGGAGTGCTCACAGTACATAGGAGCATGGAGCTGGATCTCCCACGGTTATCCTTTGGAGAATGCACCTTCCCAGGGTGCATTAAAGCCTGGAAACAGTGACATTGCTATCAGCAAATTAGCACTGGAATGTACCCTTTCTTCTGCCAGCCAAGCTGCCACACACCTCTGAAGTGACCTTAGGTCAGGTGAAGTGGAAAACACTGCAGGAATTTCCTTTTCCTTTGTTGCTGTCAAGTGGGAGCTTGGCAAACAGCAGCAGGGGGGGAAAAAACAAACCAGTGGAAGACACCAAGTCAGAGTAACAATTTCTTAGGAAAACTAGAAATAAAGGCAGGAAAAACACTGGTTTAAACTGACAGAGTCAGATACAACCTGACACCCTGTTAGGGTGGTAGTAGCAGTCCAGTAAGGTGGTGGCTGCAGTCCTCCTGAAGTGATGGATGTGGTTCTGTTGGAGCAGTGATCCTGGAGAAAAGTCTGGTCTTCCTCAGAAGGTCCAGTGGTTGGGTATGTAGCTCCTGTCCTCTGGGAATCCAGTAGGAAAGGCTGCTTGTGATCTTCAAGATCTCAGTTTATACCCAGGATGGAATGCCTGGTTCCTCCCTCTGGGTGGAGCATCTCACAATGGGATGGTGAATTCTGAGATAAGGCATTGATGGGCCATTATCAGGAGATAGTCCAGGGTTGAGTTATCTGTGAGCCATGGGCAAGGCACTGATGGGCCATTAACAGGAGATAGTCTGGAGAGAGGAGGCAGGGAGCACTGCTCCACCTGGTTTCAACGGCTCATGGAAGATGGGGATAGGATACACACCCCTGGACACATCTTACATTGTAACCTAGGACAGGGACAAGCATCTGCCCCAGTACCTGTTTATCCATGGGAGGAATGATTGCAGGAAGGAGGAAGAAAAATGGAGTAATATATATTAATTTGGAAATTACTGAATTGCATGCAGTTATTTTTAATTCAGCTCCATTAGGTCGTTAGGTATGAGGATCTGAGGCGCACCCTGCATGGACTCCTGTAAACGGATGCAAAGCACGACATTCATCTTTAATCTCTGAGTCTGTATTAAGGCTTTTTTGTTGTTTTATTTTTCACTGGGTATGTGCTGTGTATATTGGGAGCACTCAAGCTTTGATTAAACTAAATTCAATCCCAGAGTCTTTCTAATGAACTGTAAAAACTCGCTCTAATTTACATTCAAACATCACTATGCTCTCCATACTGTAATTATATTAGTAATGATCTATCTGAAGGCTTCTTAAATTTTATAGGAATTTACTTGTAATTATAAAAATATGGGAAAGAGAGTGGGACAAAGACAGATAAGGGAGAGAAAATCAGGCAATAAGAAAGGAAGTAAAGATAAAGAAGGAAGCTAGGAGGGGAGAAAAGAATCTGGAAGGACAGTTAGAAGAAACTAACATGGCAATGTAGTTGTAAAACATAGTCAGAATCACTTTCTTGCACAAATAAAATATCAGAAGAAAAAAAATTAGCTTTATCAGAGTAGCAGCCTTTCCATTTAAAGCTAGGGTAACCAGAAAATAAATATTTTTTTAATATTAATAATATCAATAAATATATTACAATATAATATAAAAAATAATATTCTTCTTCTGTGAGCAGTGTGACAGGTGCGTTTTGGAAACTACAAGGAGTTAAATTCTAGCTGGCTATGAAATTACCTCCATTCTAAGTCAAGCTCTTGGGACAGGTTTAAAATGCTAATCCCTTTTCTCTTTTCTCTCTGCTTTTGATGAACAATTTCTCATGCTCATTTCATTGAGTAATAATGTCAAAATGTTCAAAACCCAAGCATTTCAATTATAAGCATATCCCCAGAGATAACGCTGATATAAGAGTAATTTTTTATCTGGTTAGGATTTGAATTGTTAACTCTTCATGGTTTTTAAATCAAAATTTGAAAACACATAGTAATAGTTATGGCATCTTGGCAGGTTAATGTAGTATGTCATGTCAAATTTCTGTCTTGTGGCTTGACATACAGCGCACACAGAATTTCATTGTTATTTAAAAATGTTCTTGTTCTTTGTGATGTACAATCCATTGCAAAAATTAAAGCTACACATTAACAAAATCGCAAGAGTATGGGTCTTTCCTGACTCATTGCAAAGTAATATTATAAAAATTCAAAGCATAATATTACTTTTTTTCCTTTAAAACTGTGGCTTTGGTGTTTTTTCTCTGTAGAATGTTCTCTCTTAATGTTTATTTAAACACGGACAGATATTGATTAGACCTCTTTTTGAAATGGATCTCCTTTTTCTGTAGCTTCTCTTTCTTGAGTAAGTGTTTGAAAATTCTCTTTTTGAACTAAAATTTGGGGGTTGTTTCCCTCAAAGCAGTTTGCAACCATAATGTGCAAAAGAAAAAAAAGACTCATTGAGAAAAAAAAAAAAGTTGCCTTGTTTTAGTAATATTCTTTTTTCTGAGGGATTATACAAACCTTTCATTATCATTGTTATTATTATGCTCCGAGTGATTTCCTCTGTCGTCTTAATTCCTGTTAAGTTACTAAGAGACAAAGCAGCTCTCGAGGATCAACATAGCATTATTTCTCAAATTATTAGTCTTATTTTCTTCTTTATTGCATTTTCATTCTCCTAAACCTTTGCCACTAAAAGGGTTATTATTGTTGTGACAGTAAGATGGGATAAGGAAAAATTTATTCAAAGTCACAACAAGGGTTTAAGTAGAGGCGGACACAGCCAAGGGGACTGACAAGGGCAATTAACAGAGTCACAGAGTGCTGGATGTATGGGAAGATGAACACAAGAAATGGGAAGACTACATTTAAAATTAGCAATAATAACTCGTGTAAATAATGTGTGACTGAAATACAAGACAGGTCCCTACCTGCAGGCACTGACAAGCTTTTAGACATAGGACAGCAATACTTGCTACTCCAGGAGAATAATTATCACCATGTCATGTCTATTGTAGCATGTTGAAAATACCCTCTGGTTTTTGCTGTGTTTAAAAAATAAGGGCTGAATAAAATGTGAATAAATGCACAGGAAATGATAAGAAGCACATGGCAGTGTTGAAAGGCCAGCCCTGAATGTGTGCAGAGGGATTTGGTGCTAGCCAAGGAAGGTAGTTCCAGCATGGGGAGCTGGTATTAGCTAGGGTTGCCCAGGAATTTGTTTTCAATTTAGGAATTTTTTAGTTATATAGTGAGTGGACAAGTGCAGCCTTAGAAGTTAGTAATTAGAAATTTGGGAAGCAGTGACCTTTATTTGGTTCAGCTGTGTAAGTCCAGGCTATCGTCACTGATATAAGGGAGAAAGCAGTGAGATTAACTAAATATTACACAAAGACTAAGAGATCTGGTTCAAAATATTTGGACTAGGCTGCTTCCATAAATAGTCAAGTGGAAGAAAGAAGAGCAAAAACAATCACTCTCTTATGCTGTGAGTACACTTTTTTTTTTTGTGGACAGTTAAAAGGTTTTTAAGTTTAATTTAAATATAAACTATTGTGAATTAAAGACCCCCAACATATTTTTCAATGTTACTTTAACTTAATTTGGAAATTTACCTGCTAAATTGATGTATATAATAAAGACCAAAGCAGTAGAAACTGTCTTCAGTCCTGCTGAAGTTGTTTACAGCTGTCTCTCGGCAATTGGCTTCATTTCTTTAAATGACAGAGTGTCCTTTTTATAATGGCTATCATACATTATTATGCAGATCCACAATGCCATATGGAAGCATAAATGATCAAATGCACTTTCATTTAAGCCAATATAAAATAGCAGTTATTGGCAAATTCATTCTTTTCATCCCTGATCCCACCTCTCTGGCAATAAAGAAAGACTGAGAGTACTTGTCTAAACAGTTAATACATAATTTAAAAGCAGGGTATCAAGAGCATTATCAAAAAAGTCCACATACAAATAGAAATCATATTTGTGTACAAATACAAATTAACTTTGGAGGCAGCCATTTCTGTGAACAAATAACTGTAAAAGTTTATATTGACATGTAGCGATTTGTAGTTTGAATTATAGGAGCAGATAAATAATTTGAATTGGCAGCAATATATTCTGCTTTAAACTTGGGGGGGATTTGGTAAAGCCTCAAAGTTCAGCTATGATTGTCTTGAGAGCTTAGAGGCATTAAGAGTCCAAGAACTGACATCAAGATTTAACACACTACTTGGAGGATTGAGAATACCTCAATGGAAAATAAATCAATGCTGGAAGTAAAGTTTTTTTTTTTTAAATCCGATTCCTAACATATGGTGAAAAGGAAAGTTTAGATATCTTACTGAATTAAGTGCAGGTCAATGGACAATTGAGAAAAAATAACCAAGTTTTCTGGATCCTTATACCTCAAGAGTAAAAAAAAACTTGTGGGTCAAATTTAAAGATTATTACTATAAAAAAAAATAGTTAGAGAATATTGTTAATATTTCAGTAACAAGTTTCATATTCCTTGTTCACAGAACTTGGTATCAGACCCATATTTCAAAAATAAAAGCAGCTTCTCTGTCAACCAATGTGTCAACAAATGAGAACCTCTTTTATATTTTTTCATGGCTCTGTCATCTTCAGCCAAAGTCAACAGCAAGTTAGAGATCTCAAAGATGTGTAATTCCGTAAATTTCCATGAGAAATGATAGGTACATAGAAGTGAGTGCCCACAGTCTGGAAAACCCTGCAAGATAAGCTTTTTTTTTCCATGTGATGTGCTGGTTCTCCAGACAACAGTAGCAGTGATATATTAGGGAATGCTGCACTTCACAGAGGAAGGGAATATGTATGAGAATTGAGAGCTCAAATATGGTCATTGAAACCTGAGGTAATGTCATTTTCTGATGCTGTGTTCCAAACTGCATGACCGAGGTATGGGAACAAACTGCCGAGGGAGAAAGACTGCAGCCAAAATCATTATTATTTTCCCATAAAAGCATTTGAGTTTGCCAAAAAAATCCCCCGAAATCACTGAGGTCACACAGGTTGATGTGTAGGAGATTTTATGAAGGTTAGATTCCAGACCTCTAGCATGGTGCATGGAATCACTGAGGACCTGAAGTGCTCTCTCTTCATAAGATACTGCACAGCAATACCTGGGATTCTTAAAATTGAACACTGTATCAAAGGTAAGACCTGTATTTGAAAAGGATAAATAAGAACTTTGGTTGTTCTGTGCTGTAAAAACATTTTCTGAAATAATGTAAACAGTGGTCTAAGCATGACAGATATATCTGTGAATCAATCAAAGATACTTATGTCATTTTTGATATCATAGTCACAATAAAAAAAATCTAAATTTGCATTTTTAATTCTTAGCCTATTCTACCATTTCCTTCTCTTTAATGGTGACTGCCTGTGTACTTGAAACTGAGGCTAGTCATGTTGAGTAATGAGAAACCTCAGGAAGACTCCTTCCTTTTATTCTGTAACAGAGTTACCAGAAAATGTTCTTTTCAGGCCTTAGGTGGGTGCCTTTATGTCAAAATCCAAGCCTGGCCATGCAGCAGAGACAGAAAGACTTATTTCCCAGTAAGCTACAGTACCACTGAGACTGACACTGAGCTTTAACTGAGTATCTCAGAACGGCTGGTGGGACAAATGGATCGTAGTGTGGTTTTTATGCTTTCCTTTGTTGATTCATAAATTTGTTTTGGAGCAAAGCCACCCATACAGCAAGTCAAATTATCAGTTCAACAGAGAGCTCCAAATAGCTCTGCAAGGCCAGGTTTGAATAAGATTCTCATACAATCTTGTTATAATTGTGCATCTGGAATAGATATTACAAGAATCCTGCCTTTGAGGTCTGATCTTGTAGATTGAAGCTAAAGAAAATTCTGCCTAAAATAAAGTTGGTGTATAATAAATAGCGTAATATTTGTAAATTAGTTTTTGCTAGATACATTTTAATATCTTCAACTTCAGATGTCATGTGAATTCTTTGCCCTAGCTTAAAACAAATTATCAAACCTTGCACGAGTGGTAGCAGGAGTAGTTTAAAATCAAAAAGACATTCTATCTGCATCTGCACGGCAGCGACTGAATAACAACGGGGGAGTATAAAATCAGAAAGACATTACATCTTTGCAGGTTATATGTTACTAACATCGCTGTGTGACTAATTTGATGTGACTCAAACTCCTCAGGAGAGGGTTTGTCGTTCTGTCAATCGCGTTGGGCTGCGCTGGTGACAGAGCTGGTGAGCTGTCTGCTAACGCTTGGGAAGGACCTGTCGCGGTCGCGTGATTGAATTCTGGAAATACTGACTACACAGTTTTTCACATCTTCGTAGCTGCTTAAATGGAGTGATAAATGTCTCTAATTTCAAAACTGCGTTTTCAGGAAGATTCAAACCACAGCAATAGTCCATTGGCTATCATATTACGAAATAAGCTGGGTGCAGGATGACTTTGTCACTTGAAACCTGCAAAACCAAAATGCAGAATAATTTTAGATGCTACCTTCTCTAAATAAGAAGGCATGCAAAACACAAGTAATTAGATGACAGCTACTCTGCTTGATGTTAATTTCAAATTTTTAACCAATTTTTCACTGAAATTTTTCAAAGTAGAAATTATCTTTAAAGCCAAAGCCTTGTCACTTTTATGCATGTCATTCAATTAAATATAAAAGCAACATAATGAAACTATTGTTTTCTACAGTGACTGCTGAATAGAAATTATTTCTATAATGTTTAACTGGAATAACTGGAGTTTAACTTCTGTGGCTGCATAAAAAACAGGCTTGCAGTATGGAAAGGGATTGGCAGCAGATATCTAATCTAAGATGCAGTAGGATACTGTGGCTTCATAATGCACGTGTTAAGTGCTTCTTTAGAACTGTAGTAGCTGTACAATACCTATAGAAATTATCAAAGTGAAAGATGCCACAAAACTGAAAATAAGGATATGATCACGCAGAAATTAGGAAGTGGGTGCACTCTCCCAAATAACATCCCCGTGTCTTATTAAAAAAAAAAAGAATTTGGTCACAAGCAAAATAGCTTATTAACAGTGAAAACAGATGAATTAAGAAAAGACAGGGATCTTTTGTGCAATAGAGAGGAACATTTCTCCTCTTGCTCAGCTTCTATCTATTTGTAGGGATTTTGCCGTGGAGATCCATGCTTATGGTAGGATGGGGTGTAATACTATATTGCTTCACTGTAATATGAGGGCTAGGAAAGATTTTGTATTGTTAAATGCAAGACTTTCATGGCTTTTGATGGTTAATTTGGCTTTTTTTCCATCACTCTTTTGTCTAGAAATGTTATATATGTTCCCTAATTGTACAGTTTTTTATGTCTAGGACTTGAGCTATTATTCAAGACTTCTGCTTGGTCTCACTTACTAATTGCAGTAACCATAAAAAGCTCTTACTAACTGCAAATTGCCTGTCATTATAGTCAGTTGTTTGAAATCACCGAAGCATTTCTAAATTTATGACATAAGTGAGGATATAAACTCAAATACTTTAAAGAAGTTATAACTAGTCCAATGGGGTTCATCATTACTCGCACATCAGGTGGCTTATTTCACCACCTGTTACATTTATTTTACTTTTATAAATCTATGTAAATAATCATTGTGTCTTCATGCCACCGTATTTCATAGCAGCTCATTTTTATTGGAAAATCAAATAGCATCAGGTTGCTTCAACATTCACACACTTCTCAGAGCATAGGGGCTATAGATACGGATTAATGATTTATAACTTCAGTCCTCCCAAACTCTGTCATCAATGGCATTATGGTTCAATTAAAAGTCACCTATCAAAACAAAAACTGGCATGTACCATATGACAAAAGCTTGTCCTGATAACACGAGCTGCAAGGCAAAATGATTAATTGCTGCTCTGTGAGGAGCAGAGCTATGGCCCAGAGTTTGCTGCCCACAGTTTAATTAGGCAGGCAGAGATCCATCAGTGAACTAGGATTCAGATTCTGCTGAAGGTTTCTTATCTCAGGTCACAGGCGTTAGGGTTTGGGAGGGAGGGAGGGGTAGGCTCATTCCCACTTCTCCAGGTAAAGGAGCGATCCAGAAAATTTGAAAGATTTTATTATAAAGCAAAGGAGACAAACAGATCAAAAGGATTGGGAGAAATTTCCCTTTACTGCCTGAATGATTATATAAGAAAGATGAAAGCTTCCCTGCTCTAAGACTTTGTGTTAAGGGAATAAAGTGCTTGAGTCTGTCAGAAACATGAAAACCAGTGAGTCAACAAATAAATCACACGGAGACATTGAGACTGGACTGCTGCATTATTATATGATTAGTTTTAATTACAAGGGAATAATAACTCCTAAGATGGGGTTAGCACAGGCTCCTAATGAGTAATTTAAGTGATTTTTAGTTTAAATATATAGTTGAATATAAAACTTCTAGCTTTGAGATACTTCAAAGTTCTTTCTGGAGAAATGGTTGAGGAAGACAGAAGTCTAAATCTTAACAACACTGAATTCTGCATTTCTTGTAAAGGCCTTTCATTTTTTGTGCCACTGCAATGTGTAGAGGAGGCAGAGAAAGAAAAAATATAACCTAAATTTGTGAAATCTGAGTTAAGATACTCTATTCAGGGTGTAGAATAAAAATTTAAAATAAGAATTCCACAGGAATGTGTTGTTGCTGAGATCAAAGGGCATTCTCATATGGTAATGATGTAATGCTTTCACTCAACATGAGTTTGTGACTGCTCAGCTCCTTTCCATGGGAATTGTGGGGCTAATACCTTCTTGTATAATAAAAGCCAGAATCAGGCTGACTCAATTCATTTATGTTCTTTTACAACAGATTTAAATGTAGTCCTAAGATTTAATGAGTTTGAAATTGTATAGACTTCTTTCTTCTGCTTACCTCTGGGTAGAACTTGCAGGATTGTATTCTCTTCTGGGACATCACAGTCATTTGGAATCTGTTCTGGGTGTTTCTGAAGTCCTTCTGAGAAATTTTTTCAGGTATTTTTATCAGATATTGCAACGGTTTTTTATATTTTTCTGATTTATGTTTGCTTTTTAAAAGTATGGAAAGTTCCTCCACACTTGCCAGCTCAGTTGTCTGTTGGACAGCCAATATCTCAGCAGGACAAGTCCCATTCCAGGGAAAGCTTTGCAGTGGTGTCTGATCTTTGCAAATACAGAGATGCTTCTCCCTCCCAACCCCGCTTCTGACTGCCTCGGGTTGGTGCTGTTCATCTTCAGACTCTTCCAGTGCCTTATTTTTGGGCAGCAAAGGGAGGGGGCAGTGGAATGGCAGGTGAGGAGGGGCAGACAGACGGTGAATGGGCTCAGCTGCAGTACTGCTGGCTGCTCAGTGGAGCACACTGCCGTGATTTCATTTGGTGGCAATCCCCGTTCAGTTAAAAGATTTTCTCCTTCTGAGTAGAGCTGGACAGAATCCTTCCGAGGGAATATTTCTCAGTTAGAAAATGCTGATTCCTTTAAAGTGAAATCTTTTGTGGAAATGTGACAATCTGAAAAGAAATTTCATTAAAAAGTTAGACTGCTCCATTTTGACTTTTCTTTAAGAGCAGTAGAATTTTCAATTAAAAGCTAAACAAAAAACCTTTATGAATTTTTTAAAAAATTATATACGATTCCATTGATTGCAAATATAAAAACTGAAGCTGATATGAAATATTTTGTTCACAAAAATTAATTATTTTGAATCATTTTTGCACCTGCAGGCCTCACAGACTGCTGAGCTTCTTCTAACAGTGTCCAGTAAAATAGTTTAAGTCGAGGGATGCTTTCATTACTCATTTTGTGTTTGTCCCCTTTGATGGTTATCTGTAGAAGGGTTTCTAGCTGTTTTTTTAATCTTCAAGGACCAACTTCTTGATTGAAATGAGCTCCTACTAGTTTCACGCCAAAAGTTTCTTTAAGGTTTATTTTCATTCCTATGAGGGAGGGAATCTCCTCACAGGAGTTCTGTTGAGAAGCTCTCGTGTGTCTCACCCTAGATCCTGTTGTTCTTGGGGAGATGCTTGTAGAGGTGCGAATCTCTAACACACTTTGTGTGGCTGTATGTTAAAAGTATTTTTTCCACAAATAGCAAAATTAGGGACATGTCTAGTGAAAACAGAAGGGAATGTTCAGCTTATTGAGCACATACTATGGTCTTGACTACGATCCTAAAGCAGAAGTCATTGCAAAGTCAGCCTTTCCTGATTGTTGCTGAGTCCCAGACCCCAGCAACAGCAGCTGATCTTATGGTGAAAAATGAATATAAGCTGAAGCATGGTGTAAAGGTCTGGAAGGACAATGAGAGTCATTCCTTCTTGCACGAGAAGCAAAGTTACAATGGGAGGTACAGCTACTTCTCCCTTATGCTAGCATATTGCTCCGAGGACATTAGAGAGATGAGCTCTGTGAGCCATGATAGCGAATGCCAGGCGTGCTGGGGAGGAATTGGATGCATCATTTGCTTACTTCTGGCACCTATTTGGATGCCTGGAGAGGAGCTGTGCCGATCCCAGTTTTCTCTGGGGAACTGTGGATCTGTTCCTCTCTGAGCAGTACAAATGTAGCCCTGACTTGAACATTATGAAAGCCCTTTCTAAAAATAATTATAAATATTTTACAGACTTCCATGGTTATAGATTAAGCTGCTGTCAAATACAGCCATTTCTCTTAGCTAAGAATTTTAAAATTCATGCTCTTTGTTAAGCTGATGGTATAGAGCTGGGCTGTTCCATGTAGACAGGTATTTGTGTAATTTGCCCCGAAGCAGTTTTAAGATTGTGAAATGCAGCTCCTGGAGACCTGCCTGAAGCAACCATTGAAAGGGAAAAAACAAAAGAAAACAAAGGGGAGCTTCTGCCTTGTGCTGCCTCAGCTCTGCCTGCGAGAACAGAACGAAAGGGAAAGAGCAGGAGAGCTTCAGCCTGAGGGACCCCGACCTCCAAAGGGTCTGGCACCACCACCCCCCGTTCCATTTCCAGCTGCTGGGTCTCAGAGAGACAGTAACAATTTTGGGCACAGACATGAAATACAGTAGCATTTTGTGTTACACCCGACATTTAGCTATAAATGTAAGTGTTTGCCATCTCTTTTTACTTTGAGCAAATAGACCTGAAAACGGGAAATATCCTGTGTAACACCCCTATTTAACACCATTGTTCAAAAACGATTGGAGTTTTTAGCATTTTCATTTATCTGTGAGGTAAACAAATTTTTTGACTGATGGTATTTCAGGAGAATGTCTTCTTTGGCCTTTTCCCCTGATGATGTCTCTACATAGGCTGTATAACCTACTGTTCTACTTCCCAGGGTATTCTTTTATTAAACACACCAATAACAAGAATAGAACAGTCACATTTAGCTTAAGGTTTATTTTCAAATATGATAGTTCTTAGGTCTTTTATTTCTTTTCCCTTTAGAATGTCCTACTTTGTGCTGGTATTTTTTTAACAACTGCACTAAATCGTGCCATTTTTGTCATCTCAAAAATAAATAATGGACCTCTTGACCAGGTACTAAAAGATAATTGTGAAAATCTGTCCTTAAAATTGGGATGATTGATTCTTAAAATGCCATTATTATTTCTTCTTATATCTAAATAGTGGCGAAAATTAATTAGGTGAAAGCATCACCTAATGTAGTCATACTGAAATAAGCTTAAAACCTGGAAATGTTCAATAGAACATACAACATACTTTTTGCAAGTTTAGACTATGGTAATATTGCCTATGGTTGTGTTTTTAAGAGTTTAAAAGAGCTGGTTTCAATTCTGAGCTTCTAGGTTCTCCATGGCATTTCAATTTCTGTTAAGAATTATGTGAATATTTAATTTCTTGTTTTTCTATTAATATGTTTCTGGAATGTTTATAAAACATGGTTTCATTCTTGTTTAAGATGGCTTGGATGAATGAGGCAACCTGCTCATGTAAGACACATCAGTTGCTTTGAACATCATAAATAAAATAATGCAGTTTTTATATGTGTATTGAACTAAACACAATGGTTTCCCTATATCAAAAGAGTGAATTCACTGCACAGATAATATCTTCAAAAGTGGCATTTATGATCTTATCCTTTTATCACTTCCAAATGTATTAGTGCCGCTGTCTTTTGTAGTATGGTTATAATCCATGCCATGAAGATAAATTAGGAAATTAATAAGGACATCCCCCACAACTGGATCCACAGTGGGGCAAATTAATAATGAGTAGTGTTTTGCAAGGAAGTCGTGATGCAAAGTCCATAGCAAAGGAATGTTGCTATTGCTGCCTAATTCAAGATGTGGAGTTATATGATACAATTTTTAATAGCTTTATTTAATGAACTAATAAAAAAATGGCCCTCTAAGCCAATAGCTGAAATATGTTTATTTAAATATTTTTGTTTACATATCTTCCGCTTTGCTTAAATATGAAATAACAGCACTCCATGTCATATTAGGGATTATGTACTTTGAAACATAGTAAAAAAATTAAATCTTTGAGCTGTATGCAGAATTTTAGTACTAGTCAAATATTCTGGATAAAGCTAAATACATGGTTATAGGAAATACTTAAAAATGCTGACTGAAAAATTACTTGTAGAGTTAAGGATTCATAAAGTATATAAAATAAAATTGATTAACAGCAAAAATATACAACTTCATTTCTAATACCAGGGGGCATTTTTTAAGACAATTAACAAAACATCTAAATTTTTGTACCAAGGAAAAAAAAAACCTGGCTTTTTCCTGTCAAGAATTTTTCTAATTTATTTATGGGCTAGTACATCATATACATGGAAGACTTGAGGTCTTTATCATGGCTATGCACTCCTTTTTTTAATGGGAACATACCAAGGAAATGTAATGTTCCTTTTGGGATAAATGAGTGTAAATGTCAGCAACACCTCTGGTTAGACAGGTTCTCTGTCCTGTTGTCTTGCTGTGCTGGAGATACTCCTGGAAAGGAGTTAAAGATTAAGAACTGTGCCAATTCTCCCTTTCATACAATACTAACCACAAAGCTATTAAAGTTTTAACATTGTTAAAATTTTAGCACCCTGGTATATGTGAGATGGTGTAAACTGTATGCTGTACTTAGTACAGTGGTTTCATAAGCACTGGTTTATCGTTTATTAGTGGAATTTTCTCAGCTGTTTTGCTTAATTCTCTAGGATGCTTTTGAATTGTGCCCAGTTATCTTAGAGGTCTTCTCCAAGCTGAATAATTTTATGATTCTACACAGAATTTTTGTTGAATAACAAAATCTTCAGAGTCTGTACAGCCTAATTTGTGAAGGCCAAAGCATTTCTGCCATAGCCCATTTTGGTGATTAAAGTTGTATGTGTATATATGTACCTTGTGAGTCAGGATCTGTGTAGACAGAATCTGCCATAAAGCATGGCAGAAAGAACTGGACAGCTGAATTACATATACTTGGTGTGATTTTATCACTGCTCTGATGCAAGAAAATGCTTATTTTTAGCAGATTACTCTGTTCCCAAGTAGATCTAAATTTGACTGTATACTGATGTGGATGATCTTCTTTTGGAGATCCATATGATAGTAAATAGCTGTTCAAGTCCCCACTGCAATCTCCCATCAAATCACACAGGAGTTTATTGTTCTTCAAAGCTTCTTAGCTGGGTGAATTTATGCCATAAATTCACAACTTTGGGCATCCGTGCTTGTACCACAGTCATTGTTAATAATTGATGGTGCTTACAAGTGTGATGATTTAGTACCTGGGCAGAAAAATTTGTAGAATATAATGTATTTTTTAGGCAAAGATTTATTTAAAGTCTGAAACTTATCCAGATCTTCAAAATTATAAATTTGGTACAAATATATTTTTAAAAACCATTGTTTTTCCTTCTCTGTATGTAGTGTACTCTTGTATTCTAAAAACACAATAATTCCAAGGAGCAGAAAGGACTTTAAGTAAGCGCTAGAAAAATTATACAATCTTGTAACAGGATCCCTTGTACACCAACTCCAGTATTCAGTTAGGTATTTGGGGGTTTATGTCCCAAGTAGTTTGTGTTGTTTTCCAGTTGACTGTCCTCAAGCTGTATGTCGTTTGATGTGCATTACTCTTGTTTGCAAAAATACGTGTTCTGATATGAGTGCTCTGCGGTTATACTCCTATGAATAAAGGATATGGATTCCACTCAATAATGCAATAATCACCAGCTCTTTGGAATACACCAAAACTGTTGTTATTAACTTAAAGGTTTTCATTTGCCATTTAAACAAAAAGCTTGACCTGTTGATCAGTGATAACTGTTCAATATCACCCAGTAACTGAGGTTGTTCTGGGGAGCTAAAGTATTAACATATTAACAGTGTGATGATTCACCTAAGCTGCATCTGCCACAATTTCCTTATCTGTCCTCTATGCCAGGCTACCAAGCACTGTCTGTTTTTTATCTATTGGAATGGTCTAAATTCTTTGGTGTTTTTTTTTTTTTTTCATAATTTATTTTTTGTGTCTTGCATGTAAATACCCCTGAAGATAAAACACAGAGCTTTCCTGGTGATGGTTTTCTGATATTATGAACTAAAAAAAATTAGTCAAAATGACTTAGTCTGCTTCCTTCCCACCACTGGAACTGTTCAAGGCCAGGTTGGACGGGGTTCTGTGTGTTGTTTTGCAGCAGTGGTAAAAAACCAAGCTTGAAAGATATCTGTTGTTTGTAATTTGCCTTAATTTATTTCGTTTTTTTTACTTAATAATGTTATATGTACAGTTCAAATTTATTTAAGTCCTACTGCTTTCCAAAGAGAAAAAAACTAATGGTGGGAATGTGTATTCAGCTCTGATTTGTCAGAAAGCCAGAAAGAGAAAATGGCCTGTTTCAATAATCAGAATGGTGCTGTCTTTGAGGAAGGAACAGCAACAACACATGAAAAATGATTAAAACAGATTTTGAAAGCTAAAAAAATAGGAAGGCTGGAAAGAAAAAGTTTTTTTGTCACTAAGTAGCCTGAGTTAATTTGTTAAAGTACTGTTCAGCACAAGGAAAGTAACTGTCTTAATGTCTAATTAAAGCCTTGTCCCTTACCAGCAAAAAAGCATCTTTCACTTGAAGAATGATTTAATGACCAGAATGTGATGAAATACATATCCAGGTTAAAAGCCACCCGGATTAGCAGAACATTGCTTCTGTTTGCAGGCTTGGTGCTCAGGTCCTGCAACTGATCAGAGATCAGCATTAATAAGCATCTTTTTGACAGGAAACTCTACAGCAAGTTTTTGAATGCAAGTCAAGATTTGGTTTATATAAAGTCAATGAGGAGTAAGAAATATTTTTAAATGGTAGTAAAGAAACCCCCACCATAATCAAAACTGAATAAAAAGAGTGTTATCCTGTATCCACTTTCTCATTAATTGCACTAATAGTATTTTTAGGGATCCACAATTATCTGTAGAATAAGCTAAGAGAGCACACGGCCAACAGCTAAAGGGGAAAAGTATTTAGTTTTACTGCCTTTTGGAAAAATGTTGCCATTGCACTTCTCATATAACAGCTATTAGAGTGAAAGGTCAGGGTGTGAAGGAAACCTTAAAGATTATCTATTCCCACTCTCTGCCACAGGCAGGGATATATTTTCCCACATCAGGTTGCTCAAAACCCCATTCAGCTGCCCTTGAACACTAAAAATTATAGGGTGTCCACAGCTTCTCTGGTCAACCTGTTCCACCTGTATCCCACCATGCTCCTAATAAAACTATGTTCTTTATAGCCAATCTAAATCTACCCTCCTTCAGATTAAAACAGTTGCTCCTTGTCCTGTAACTACAGACTTTGTTAAGAAGTCTCTCATATATTGAAAGGCTGATAAAGTCTCTCTGGAGCTTTATTCTTCCCCAGGTTGAACGGCCTCAGTCTCTCAGCCTGCCTTCACAGGAGAGGTGTTAAGCCCTCTGACCATTCTCGTGGGCCTCCTCCAGCCCTTCTTTAGCAAGTCCATGTTAAAGTCTGGTGCTGGGGGACCCCAGAGATGGATGTGATACTCCAGATGGAGTCTCATGAGAGCAGAAAATCCCATATTTACAGCAGTGCTAGGACCATGTCTGAGATATGATTTTTATTGATTCTGTATGTATCACAGGTGAATAGACAGAGTTTCTGGAGAAGAAAGTATATTTTTTGAAATAAATTTACTTTGTGGCTATTGCAAAGTAAAGAGTTCACTTATGTTTATAGACTGCAGAAAGGTTCTCGATATGAGCTGATCAGAAGCAAATCAGATCAATGAGCCAGTCCAGGAACTGCATGCTGAATTGAACTAGCTGCTTAAGCCAACACCTGTGCACACTGTACTACAATGTTCTTCAGTAAGAGCCTTTCACCATATAAAGTTAGCCAAATACCTTATTTTGGGAGAACAGTCTGTATCTGCAGACCAGAGAGAGTGAAATGAGTTAGCACTCTTGCTTGCAATAAATAGACTGCACCACTTCCGTGGGCACCTGCAATGGCACAGAGAAAAGACCAAATTTTCACATCAAAAGCGGAAAATAATATTTATCTGGTCATAAATCGACACACAATGCACAGATAATTGTGTTTCAGTGTTTGTCAAAGTGTGTGAAGCTCCTAAATTTAACTCAGTCAAAATAAATGCCGTTATTATGAAATCTTCTGAAACACATTTACCAACACAAGAAAATTCTTATTATAAGTCACTGACAGTTACTTTTCTGTACAGATGGCTGCTTTAAGTAATTATGTGTCATACATAATGAAATATTGCTGAAGATTTTTCTTATCAGGTAATTTATGTTTTCTTTTTTTCACTGGTTACCAAAAAGGTGATAAGATACATGCTTTGACTCAAGGTCTGCAAACTGCAAGATTTCTTGTTGTACGGGACAACCCTCGAATGCTTGTGAATTCCAAGGGGAAAAACCCTATTTCTTAACCTTTCTAAAGGGCCCTAGATGATAGATAATTCTTGTTACATAAAGATGCCACCATAGTGTTGCTGGAGAAGAAGAAAAGCATGTGTGGATGTTTTGAAAAAGGAATGGGTTCTGGAATTTGAGTTCTTGTGCAGATCTAGTCTGTTTTCCTAGAGAAAAGTAGACAGGAGCCACATGCTTGCATTGTATATACTCTGTATATACAATGTATGATTTGGTTTGCAATAACCCTCTGAAATTAACCCAGACGTCTTCTTTAATAGGGCTGCAATTAATATGGGTTTATCTGAACCTGCCATTGTTGTGCAGCAGGTGTAGCACTAGTAGTTTAGTCACTGGGGAACCTCAAAAGGTGTTTGTAAGGCAAACACCGTAGCTATAAGCTCCCTGCGTTCTTGTCTGGTTGGAGTATTGTAATATGAATTAATAGAAGATCCCTTAAATTTTTAGAAATGGAGGATTAGGGACTCTGTAAAACTTCTGTCTCTCAGTGTAAGTCTACATTTATAAAATTTTCTATGGAATTATCAGGAAATGGTTGTTTGGGGAAATAAAGTTTTTCAAGTGTTAAAACCCAGCAGAAGCAATTTTTTATCAAGCCAGCCCAAGTTGCAATGCAAAAAGAGTAGGGAAAGTTAAAGTATTTCTACAAATGTATACCATTAGGAAAGAATAATTGCCTGTGAGAGATTTCTTGGAGTGTGTACACTAACCCCTCAAGATAAGCACTTCCTCTTTCAGGAGCTTCAAATAAAATAAAAAAAAAGAAAAAATAAAGAAAAAATAAAGAAAAAATCCAGTTACATTGGCAACTTCCTCTCAGAAAGCTCTTTACAAAACCTACCAACTTCTCTCTCCTATCTTGAAAACTTTAAATCTCTTCCTTTGATTCAACAAAATCCTACAAAAAACTCTGGCCTTTTCACAGGCGTTCAAAAGAGCCTTTGCTAAGCCAGAATGTCATAAATGAGTCTTGTCTTGGAGCCTCTGAGTATGATTTAGGTGTCCTCTCTAGGCTGCATCTTTCCCCAATGGAATTTCAGATTGTGTTGAGTTAACTGGGATGGATCACACTAGACAATATTCACCCTCCCAATTCTGCTAAGCTATGAAATGTGCTTTATTATGTGAAAACAGCATTCTATCATGAAAGTATTATACTATTATGTCTTTTTTTTTCTTCACAATAAAATACTAACAAATGTATCAGCGGTTTCTTAGAAGGAACAAATATCTGAAGAAAGGTGGCAATATTTTAATATTTAATGAGAAATAACAAAAATTTAAACAAGAAAGCAATGCAGCCTGGCTGTGTGGGAGATATACATGCATTTAGTTAACAAAACTCTATCCTGAGGAAGGAAGACATTATTGTATTTGGGAGAAAAAAACTAATGTTTTTCACACGTTTGTTTCAACTGAGATTAATCTTTTCAGAGAGGTGTTATTTTTCATACACTGAGAACTTTATAGTTATGTCATAAACCATGTTACCTTAGCAATCACATGCCAAATAGTAATTGGGGTGTACTTCCCTAAGGTTTTGAAGAAAAGCTTGTCGGCAAAGCATCCACAATGGAGGAAAATTCAAAATACTCTAATCACAGTGGAGTTACAGGCAGTGACACTGGTGGGAGCCTCAGCCTTTAAAGCAAGCATCTGTCTTCAGAACTAAATCAACTGCCTGTGATATACCTACTCCTGATGTCCTCAGAGTGGAGGCTCAGTGTTATGGCTCTGGTTTTGGGATCTCAAATCTATCACAGAGGCTGTGGCAGTGGTGCAGATGTTCCCCAAGGCATCTTTGCAGTGACAAAAGGCAGCTTTGTGGCTCTGGTTCTCACTGAGTTTGTGAACAGTGAAGGAAAAGAAATTTATTACATTAAAATCAATTTATATAAATACAAAAATGCCTTTTTAAGGGATCTGGAGTGCTGTGTTTTGCCTCTGAGCTATGTAAAACACAGCAGTAGCTCTGTATGAAAGTACAGATTTTTGAAGAAACTCTGTAGAGAAGGGAAGTGAAATGACTTCAAAACCAGCTTGGTGTTTGGGGGTTCGCATCTTTTGGATCTGCTTTTGGACACATTGCAACCCTTACTGAAAGCTGGTGTTCATGTTAGCAATGTGAATCCCTTTACAGAAAATCACAAAAGTTTCCATTTAGTGCTCTTCCGTTTTCAGTCTCAGTGTTACGTGATCAAAGTCAGCTCTTGCCCTCATCCCAGCTTAGATTTCTATTCTGTGAGTGCCATCATGTATTTTTCACCTATATCACATGCCTTCGTTGTCACCTCTTCTCATTTATCACTGTAGGGATCAGTGCACACAGGTTGTTGTCTCTGAAATGAAGCCTTCAGCCTTCCCCTAACTTTCACCTGGGACTACTCAGATGAGATTTCTAAGGAACCATAAACTTGCATAATTATGCTTTGTGATCTTTGTACAATTATGCTTTCTGATCTGACTTTCTTTGAAATTTGATCTTCCATTGCTTGACTCTGTCTCTCTTTTATTTCTAGTGAAGTGATGATTAGTTCTGATGCACACACCAGATTGATGGAGCCAAGGATCAGTGAGACCCAGAGGAGGGACGCTGCATTTTGTGGATCATGGATGCTCTCACATGGAATCTTCCTTTGGCTTTACAGAAACTGTCATAGGAAAGTCCAGGCTAGGAAACAAAGTCTGAATCACAGATTTACACTCATGCAAGCCTGACTCACTTAATTTTCATTATTTTGGGGTTCCCCACCCTTGCTTCTGTCTGCAGCTCAGTTTTCCCTTTCAAGGGATAAAAAAAATGGTTGCTGGATAATAATGGATGAAGTAATGATCTAGGTAATAGAGGGTGCCTTTCACTACTGTGCTTGAATCAAGTGTGGAACAAAAATTAAAACCACACAGCATTTCTAGTAGATTTTGATCCAAGAATTTTAGTTCCATATGTTAACTCAGGCTAACACTGTTCTTAATAATGGACTAAATATTACATTAAGTGTTTTCATCTATTAGTGAATAAATCCCAGGTACTCTTGAGTTCCTCTTCCGCTCATTTTAATTGCACAATGCAGACATCTAAAAAAAAATTGGTATAAATAACGGGTAAATGATGAGTCAAAGCCAATTTACAGGAGCCAGGCAAAATCAAACTCAGGTTTTGTGCCATAATGTGGTAGATTTTAATATAAGAAATCTTTCACTGAACTCTATATACTTTTTATGCAGGGATAGGAAGCTCCCAGGATATATTATAGCACCTTCCAGCATCTAAAAGGGACTACAAGAGAGACTCAGAGAGAAATGGGCATGTAGTGATAGGAAAAATGGGAATGGCTTTAAGTTTAAAGAGGACAAGTTTAGATTAGCTATTAGGAGGAAATTCTTCACTATGAGGGTGATGAGGCAATGGAACATGTTGTCCAGAGAAGCTGTGGATGCCCTTGAAATTGTTCAAGGCCAAGTTGGATGGAGCTTTGAGAAACCTGGTCTTGTTGAAGATGTCCCTGCCCAAGGCAAGGGGGTTGGAACAAGATGGTCTGGAAGGTCCAGATCAATTCTGTAATTCTCTGATTTGTAGATGTACAGGCATATATTTAGGACATAAGGGTAACTTGCACACAGGTAACAAAAATAGGCACATGACAGTTCCTAGGTAGTATCAGTGAGCTGGCAGCACATGTTCCCCATGAAAATACTAAATTGAGAGCACCTGGCATTCAGTGACTGGCACGCTTGCACTTCTCAGACTAGGGTGTTTTGTTTATTTATTCATGTTGATGCCTTAGGTTTTAAATTTTATATTTTTCTAATCCTGTACTGCTGGTGTGACTCTGAAGTTTTCTGTAGCTTCTTAAGTGCCGTTCTCTTGTGCTAAGATAGACATAACAAAACCTCTAACTTATTCTCCAAGGACACTCAGAACAAGAACTGTAAACCTTCATCTTGGGAAGAGGGGGGCAAGCTTGGGAGAAATCACATCATTGGCTGAGTTCTGGTTGGTGAATTTATGTTGATATAAAAGTGTGAAGCACTCGTGACCAGTTGTCCATTTTGGCATCCACTGAGGCAAGACCCTCTGGAGCCCAAAGTGTACCTCTGGAGACCTTTCATATAAATACCACCTCTATTCCTTTATTCCTGTCTAGTTTCTGTTTCTTGGCAGACAGTTTTAGGCATCAATGTCCATATGCATGGTTTTTAATTCTCTTACTCTAATATTCATGACAGAAGTCTCATTTGTCCATCTTGCCTGTGTATTGGTATACTTCCCAACCAATGAGCATTTTAGGAGGCAAAGGGAGATAATGCTTTTTCACAGGACAATGTTTCCTAAAAGAATAAACAAATGCAGGATCATTTAGTGTACTGATGTGCAGTTGTACCACATGTTGTACAGATATGCAGATGCATCTCCATGACTCCACCAGCCCTCCAAGCCAGCTGTGAGACAGTGGCACTCCAGAAGCTGTGCATATACTTGATTCTAAGTAAATGTCCTCTGTGTTTAACAGTCCAGGGAATAGGGAAAACCTACTGATCTTTTTTTTAAGAGTGTATATACTATGAATTTCCTTTTCAAGGAAAGCATTGCTATACAAGAGAAAAGGCACTGATGAATCTTTTGTTAGTAACATTGTAAAAGCACATCCTAAGAGTGTATCTCTTCCTGCTGTCATTTAGGGGAGACAAATAAAAGTATGAACACTGTCATGCTGACACTCAGCTGCCCCAGTCTTGAGAAAACACACAGGCCCTATTTCAATTTCTGCTTTTCTAGTGTTATTTAGTTCATTTAATCAAATAGTTGAAGTCCAAATACATAACACTGCTTACAGCTAAAATATTTGGCAAAGTGCTGCTACAGCGTGTTCAAAGTGTTTTAAGCAGTTAAGCACTCAAAGGGTACATAATAAGGGTGCATATATATATGTTAATAAATATCTTTTGGGAAGACAACTCTTTGCTTATCAACCTGCCACCAAATACCAATCTACCAGAATGTAGTTTTTTCTACTCATAAATTTCTTACAAAATCTCGCCAATATAATCTGATGCAGAATTCCCTATGAAGATATTAACGTACACACATTTTTGAAAAGAATTTTGTATCAGGTATTTTAGAACTGCACATGTTTTAAGTATGTTTTTAAGTGTATATAATTTGTATATCATGAATATAAGAAATTTTCTTGTTTTCCCATAGAATTTAAAAGAAAAAATGTAGACTATGACAATAACAAGATACTGTGGTGTACACAGACACTCTAGGGCTCTAGATCTCATCAGGTACATCCATAAAAGTATGATAGCTGGGGTTCCTGTTTATGTTTAGCAGCTCACACAGAGCCATCAAGCCTTTTTGGCAATATGATTTGCGTTTCATATTCCAAATAGGAAAACGTTACATTGCTGGAACTTTCCTCAGTTCCGTTGCTGAGCAAAGGTATGGTGGATTGTACTATGTACGATGTGAGAGACTGGAGAAAAGGGTTACTGGCTCAAAAAACCCAAGTGTGTGTGTGGGAGGGGGCAGGACAAGTTCTGCAGCAGTGGGACATGTACTGCTCCCCACCCCAGCCCCCTGGAGTCTCGAGTCCAGCCCAGAACTCTTGTCCATCACTGGCAGAGGGGAAGCAGTGCCCACAGCCCACCCCTGGAGCCCCAATCTAGCCCCAGAGCAGCTGGATGATCAGAAGGCTCTCCTGGGGGGATGAGGTGGCTGTAGCAGGCCAGAAAAGACAAAACCCATTGCACAACATTGCACAACCCATCCTGTGGTCCTTGGATTTTATGGCAGAAGACAACATGCTAGGATTGAAGGTGGTAGCTGCACCTTGCTTTCCTCTCTCTCTTTTTCTCTTTCCTTTTCTACTCATAATTTCTTCTTTAAATCTGGGTAATTTAAGGTTGGATGGATCATAGTTAGCTAAGTCACTACTTTGCGAAATGCTTTGTTTTGATTGAAATTTTTGTTTAAAATTTTGCCAAACTCCTGGTCCTCTAAAGTTTTCCAGGGAAGTTTGGGTTTTTTTAACCTCCTGGGAACTTTTGTTGAGTTCTCCTTTGTGCCACCTCAGGGAAAGACTAGCACCTCAAGCCCCTTTTAAATAACCTTGCAAGTGAGGAGCAGGGCTCAACAGTAAGGGAAATGGGTGATCCAAAGATGGTGTTTATTGTAACACAGTGATGTTGTTTATGAATATTAGACCTGACATCTTTTTGTGAGTGTGTGTGGTTTGTTTTTTTGGTATTTTCTCCCAGGGGTCTCAACTGGAAGAGAAAATAGGTGGACTCATGCTGGGAAGTCAGGTGGGATAACAAGAACACTAATGTCCTGGATATATCCTAAAGTGTTAGATAGAAACATGGGTAAGTTTAGGTCTGTCTTTGTTCAATTACAGCAACGGTGCTACAGAGGAGCCTGTGCAAATGCAGTGATTCTGATGCCATTTTATCTGCCTAATTATTAGTAATTGTTTTTAACATTTGCACAATTTATTTTAAAAGAAAAGTAAAACATCTTCCCACACTCAGGAAATGCCTTGCTTATATCTTACCTCTATGGGGAACTGTAGTTTCAGTAATTAAAACTTTGTTTGCAATTTGGAACTAAGGAGGTCTCTGCAAAAATGTGTGCAGTGGAGTCTGAACAGCAGAGAGGCACATCCTTAACAGAGGACACCTCGCATGGTTACCTTAAATATAGTGACAGAGATTAGCTGGACAATTTTAATTTGCACAGGGAAAAAAGGGCTTTGTTTATGTGAAATTCGTAATCTTCTGGAACTTGAGATCCCTTTACATGTACTTTACTGTGGTTTGCACATTTTTTGACAATTAATGTTGAGAAGTTTTTGTGTAAAGTATTAACATAATTGCTGTCTCTCTTCTTCTTGTTAAAATAGCACTTTTTCATAATGTAGTATGTGTAGTAGGCTTTTAATAATAATTGGAAAGACTTTGAAAAAGAATTTAATGAAAATTTGGGTTGTCAAAGACTATTGTTAATCTTTGATTGACCTGTGTCCTCTTTCTCTAGTTACATGCTCTTTGAATGACCTTTTATGGGTGTCTAAGTGAATTTAGATTTTGGTTTTAGTTTATCCTCACAGATAATCACATGCAGAAAAATAATTTTAGTATTTAAATCTATTCTATAAGTGTAATTCACATTAAAATAGCTTTACTATCTTGTATAGTAAACTTTATAGAGAAAACGCTAGTTATAGTGTTACAGATGTTAGTCTGCCATAAATAATGGCTTTCATCTTCCAACAGAAGAAATTTTAATTTGCAGGTAAACCAGCTCACATGAAACATTTATTTTCCTGCAAACGTGGTGGAAGAATTATCAGGAAAGCCAAATTAATACACAAAATTTGAAGGAAAAAACTCAACATTGAGGACTCAAGGAAACAAGTCCATAAAAATTAGTAGTTTATGTCCAGGATCCTTCTGAACTTTCACTCCAGAGTTCTGGTTTTCTTTGAAATTATACATTGCTGTCCAAGACCTTACTTATAATCTTGTGTGTCTCTTGACATCTTTTTTACAGGCTGTGCCCCCAAGAAAATGGCATAAATTCATTTTGGAAATAGGAATCAAAACCAATTTTTCACTGAGTAAGAAGAAATACTGGAGAGAATTTCCTGTAGTAACAGCCATACCAATCAGTGCAATTGGCTCTGCCACAGCAAAGATGATATGTTTGGGCAAAGATGTTCCTACTGAGATCCACTTCTGCATAAATTCCCTATAATGTCTCTGAGAGCACCCAAGGCTTGACCTCCAAGGGAGGACTTCCATTCTTTGTAAACCCATGTGCCTTAATACATAAATGCCTGATTATTGTAACTAAGTGGGAGGCAGGAATGTTTGGGAAAAAAAAATTAATTCATATTTTAGAATATTTAGATTATTGTTTCTGTAATTATGCTGTTAAAAGTGCCTAACAAAGGAGAGTTTTTAAATTGATTTCTGTTTGTCGTGAAGTCATCCTTTGGACTCCATGGTGCAGGTAGACATTACCTACCACTGGTCGAACAGTCCTCCAGTTCAGAAAATAAACTCTCTTTTTTTCTTCAAAGAAGTACATGCAGTAGGTTTATACCAAACTTGCAGGTAAATGCATTCATTTTTTTATGTGGACATGTGTAAATATGTATCCATATGACTTGGGGGCTAAACTGGATAAACTCTTGAGCCTTTTTCATGCTTTATAGGTGTCAAAAAGCCCTTTAATGTGCTTCTCCCTTCATTTCACCCCTGATTTGTCTTTGCCTTTGACCACTTTTCTTCTCTTTCTCCATCTGCCAATGCTCTTAGAGCAGCAAAAGCCCAGTTGTCTGATTTTAAATGCCGTGGAGAGTTCAGACAAGATGAAAGTTGGTCAAAACTTGGTTGCTGGCTGCAGCTGCAGCTCAGGAAAAATGAGGCTCCATGCTGAGTAGTAACTCACCAGCACTGGCCTCAGGACTTGCTGGGACTCTCCTGGGCTAGAGTTCATTTTAACTTGTTTCTGCTGTGACAGCATTTGTTTTTCTGTCACAAGATTATTACCTGTCTTGTTCAAGTTTATCTCCATGCATAGCAAATGTGGTCAAGATCTAGGAAACCTGCACAGTCTCTACAGAGCAAGGAAAAAAACCTTTATCTGATAGCTGGGGCTGTGGGATGCTGTTGTGTGTCTGTAACAGTGAAGTGGTGACGATCATCAAGCTGTAGCTGGGATACAGTGGGGAAAAAACTACAAGAAAGGAAACTGCTTGAAGAAAACATGAAATAAATAGTTCTGGGCAGATCCAATATTGAAGAGAAAGAAATCCCACCATATATGTCACATTCCTCCCAGCAAAAGCCCTTGGGATGCTACTAATATTTTGATTCCACTCCAAACTCCTTGCTAGGTGCTGTGGATTTTTGGATCCAGATAGTCACCCTCAAAGATAAATGTAACACTGAAGAAAAACCATAGATACCTGAAAGTGAATGTACAGTTAATAATTTAAAAATATTATTAATGAAGAGATTTTTTTTTTAATTCATTTGGACTGTGTCTTAGCAGTGCTGGAACTGCGCTAATAGCAAGTGCTCATTGCATTTTGATTTGACTATCAAAACCCTGAAGTATCCACAAGTACCTGGATCCACTTAAAATTCATATTACCTTTCATCCATAACAAGATCTTAAAGCGTTATACTGTTACATTCCTGATTCATGCAATAAAACAACAAACTTTAGGGGTGTGGTTGAGTTGTCCAAACACAAGATGTTTCATTCTTTTGACATCCCTCGCTGCCTCTGAGACATCTATTGAAGAACAAAATAAAATCAAAGAAGATTCACGTTATACCAGAACTCAACAGGGAAGCTTAGTGGGATTCCCAAGGATGTTTCCCATGGCACTAGGTGCTGCTGTCTCAGGAAAATGCATTGTGCTTTCATGACACATTATGTAAAGGCAAAATCAGGAAAGCAAAGACTTCATGTGGATTTTTAACTTACCATGGTCCTTGGCATGCTGTACATTTCACTGGGAAGCTTTACAAGGTATGGCATCACCCACCACATTTCCAGAGCTGGCTCTTCAGATTTGGCCAAAGATCAAGGGGATTGTAGGGGTGAAAGCATGGAAAAAATAAAGAAAATCCAATGAACAGACTTCAGGTTCTCTATTGTATCAGGTCATGGAAATAATTACAGAGAAATCTGAAATTTGTCAGAAAAAAAATCCTAATTTTTTCTTCATTTTATTTAAAACTTTGAACTAACTAGCTGTGCTAAAATTGAGAAATTAGGGAATCTATTAGCTCTGCAATACTTTCTGTTAACTTCATGTGCAACAAGACTACTTTCTTCTTGCAGAGCAGAAACCAGGCAAGTTAGGCTCAGTAGCATCATGGTGGGAGCCAAGTCAGGAAGAGCTTGCAGTTTTGAAGTGGATAATTTTGAATGTAGGATAATTCCTGCCCCAAATAGAAGACACATAAAACAGCTGATAAATCAGCACTGCAGGAATGGCACCAACAGAAACAGTGAAGGGTATGTTTTGAAATAAGAAATTGTTTAAAACTCAGAATATTTGGGTTGCATTTTCCTAAGGTTTAAACATTTTAACTTTCAACTTTATCTGTGCAGTTTAGATCTAACTCCCCTAATGTTTATTTTGGGAAAATTGAATTGAAAACGGAATTCCTTAAGCACCTGTATTGGATTGAGGAGAGGGAACACAGAAGATAACTTATACATCTGAATTATTTTCCTGAGGCCAGTACAAATAGCAATAATTGTAAATTCTAGGAGATATATATTATTTGCTCTTCAGTTGCAGTGGGATGGCAGTGAAATTATTAACAATGGCATCTCAGATTTTGTGTGAATTATGCATCTCTGTAGTGTTTCCTTTATTCTTACCATTACAGCTATCAAAGCACTATGGAACTATTTTATTCCAAAGTAACTATGCATAACTGTTTTTTTCAATATGAAGCAATATCTTCCCTTTGGCTAGGGAAACATAATCCTAGATCATGCCCAATCCCAGGGTTTGCATCAAAGGGATATATATGTTTCTGTAGGTACTTGTGCATCAGACGTTTTCTTTCCTTGCTGAGGATCCAGCCTCAGCACACTCAGCCTGCTCTCTGACGTGAGGGCACAGGGGAAACATCACAAACCCGAGCTCTGGCTCCTGCCAGCTTCCTTGCAGCTGATCAGCCTAGAGGCATAACCACGTCTCTCTGCTTTATTCCTGTCTGCATGCAGATAACAGGCTCTGGATCACAGGGCTTTTAACAACTAAGGGTCAATAAATTTTATACAGCACATGCCATGACAGTAACAGGGAGGCTGCCTGTGTCTATCTTTTCCAAGAGCTGGCTATACAGAGCCCTTTGGCGATTAACAACCACTGTAATGTCCCCTATCAAGAATTTTACTGCTTTGACAGCCAGCACTTTGGCACTTTGGCCTTCAAACGATTCTTCACAAAATGTTCAGAGCAGAGTAAACTCTATTAAAAAGCGAATCATTTTCTGATTTATTTTGTTCTGGAGAAGAATCAGTAGGAGTGTCTCTTTCTTTCCTTCTTGATGCCTTGCATTCCCTAAAGAAGGTTGTGCAGCCACTTAAACAGTAGTTTATCAGAGCAGAGATGAAGTGAGGAGAGGTGTGTTCCAGGGAGAACATCAAAATCACTCCGCATGGGTTCCTCAGAGGAAGATCCAACAGCAAAATCAGTTGCTGGACACATTTTTGGTCCCATAGCATCTGCATTTTTGTCTCTTTTCATCTATCTTTTTTTTTTTTTTTTTAATAAACTGAGCTTATTCAAGAAGCCCTGGTAAAAATTTTAAATGGCTCAGAAACCTTAAGAAAATAATGTCATGAGGTTAGGTGCAAGAAATGTTCTGTATTTTCCTACAGTCAGAATAAAATAACTAGAAAATTCTCCCGGCAGTTCATCCTCAAAAGCAGAAGAAAAAAGAGTTTTGTCCTTTGAGAAGTATGTTTGAAAGTAATGCTGGGTTTCAATATTGTATGAAAACACTTGAAAAATCTCATCTTCTGCTGTCGTTGTCAGTTGTATGATACTGCTGAGTAAAGGTTATTTGTGACTTGCACCTTTAGACTATATTTTCTTCTGCCAATATAAACATAGATCTCTTTGTGAACTTTAATGAATATAATTAAAACACTATACTCAGTTTAACCGCTCATGGCAATATAGCTGGAGAGATCTGTGTCCCTGGAAATGCATATTCCTGAAATTTAGGATAAAGTGTCTTAAATATTCTCATTATTTACTGCTTATCATAATGTATCGTATATTAAAATATAAAATTACATGTATTTATATTAATTCGATACTAATTTTAATTCTAGTTTTTAATAAAAACAAAGTAAAATAGTTTGGACTCATCCCAATTATTGAAACTCCTGTACTACATGACAAAAAAAAGGGAACAGTTTTTCTAGATACCCTTTGTTGAACTGGGTTCTCTCTGGAATGAAGACCAAACATATATAACACCTCATTTCATAAACTTGGAAAATGCAAGTGCATCCAGAATTTTGTTATAGTTTTGCAATTTTATGTTTTTCAACAATATGAGAAAAAGAAAAAGATCACAACATCATCATCTTTGATGATGTTAGGAGAGATTGGGGAACTGGCATCCATAGCATGTATGGAATTTAAGGGCTGTTGTCACGGGACTATGAGTAAATCAATATAATGATGCTACACAACCATCTTTTTTCTATGATGCTGTAGAAAAATAGCAAAACAATTAGCTTAAGATTCTTCAAGAAATTATTTCACTCTGGATAAAACCTTAGAATCACAGAATGGATTGGAAGGAGCTTTAAAGACCATCTAATTCCCAATCTCCTGCCATGGCAGGGTCACCTGATGATCTCAAAGTGTTGCTGCTAAAGAATTTTTTGTATTTCAGCTGCCCTTCAGCCAATATTCTAACATAAGGTTGTTCTGTTTCCTGCAAGCTGAAGTGCTGGTTTGCCAAACCCCTTTTTCTTCAAAATGCATTGTCAATATCTGTAAATAACACAAAAGGTGACACTTGCAAAATTCAAATTCTATCACATCATCATTTTGCTTGTGGAATCACTTTATCTGAAATACATTTTTCTGTGCAACTGGAACCGGAAATAGTCTTCAGATTTCTGAGGCAACAGGTGATGAGGCAACAGGCTTTTTACTCGTTCTTTCATACATGCCCTCAGAAATAAAATTAGGAAATTATGGTATTTCACGCTGATCATTCGCTTTTAACAAACCACGGCTGACGTGTGTTGGCTGCTGTTAGCATCACATTATGCCTGTGACAGGGGAAAGGACTTTCAGAGTTAACGATGTATTCAGCTCAGATATATGCTGTAAGTTTTCGAGCATTGGTAGAACAGTAATGGCAATTTTCCAGTAAGAAATTCAGAACTTTCAGGCATTTAATCTGCTCAATCAGTTTTTTTCATAAATTCAGAGTAAACTGCTTTTGCTTTTTTAATCTACTTGATTTACCAAAAATGTATGTTGATGTGTAGTCCTGTAAACAGCCGGTACTGCCAGTGAGGGTTTTGTGGCACACATAAAGTTGCTGTTTTTGTTGAACACCTATGTACAATAAATCATGAATTAAATACCCTATGCTAAAATGCAATGCAGACAAGTCATCTGAGTCCAAAAATTAAATATGAACCAGATGCTTTAATGTTTTAAAGAGCTGGCAGGATGTCATCATGCTGGTACAAAGACTCCATCAGGACAGCTGTTCTACACGCTGAGTCCCAGCTGCAAATGTGATGTACGTCTCTGAAAGCAATCCAAAATTGCCATAAATCCTTTGCTAATAAGTTTCTCTGATGCTTCAAAGGGACTTTCGTAACGATTAGATCTCTGATACAACAATATTTTCTTAGTGAAGAGGTCCAATAGACAACATATAAGAGAAATTATGGTTAATGGTCACTCTTAAAAACATTTCATTTGTCCTTGCCTGGGTCACCAGGCTATGACATTTCTTCTGTACTATTTATTTTTAGTAGAAAGACTACTGTGATTATTGTGCCTGATGATTGAAGATGAGGCCAGACAGTAAATCCTTTGAAACAGAACATGGAGCAGGGATGAAAAAAAAGTTTTTCATCCTTTGAGATGAGATTTTTTATAACACTGGGTGAGTCATGTGTGTGTTTTACTTTAAGAATTTCTGGTACTGCTTAAATATCTTATTGAATGCGACCAACAACAGATTTAAAGTCTTATAGTTCACAGACAAAAGAATACAAAACATTTCATAATCTTCTTTCTTTTGTTATTTTTGTTTTACTAACTGTACTGCTTCTGTTTGTCATTTTAGCTTAAATATTTGCCTGCAGAATCTTTACTCTTTTCTTCTAAATTATTCTGCTCAGGGAATTTTTGGGCATCAATCATTGCAAAAAGAACCAGCAACAGACAACAAATGACAGTCATTCATCATCTGAAACAAATGATTCCCAGTCTGTCAAAGGACAAACTCTGAACTTGCATTCTTTCATCAGGAAAATCATCACCAAAATAGATTAATTTTGAAATTATATCAGAGAGAATTTGCTAAGTATACAGATAAATAGAAAGCAAGGTTCATTTATTCCCCAAAGGGAGCTGCTTTGCTTGCTGCTTTATTATGCTAGATAGCTGTAGTGGTTTGACAGTGGTCAGATTCCTGGAACCTACCAAAGACACTCTCTCATTCCCCTCTGGAGCTGGACAGGAGAGAAAATTTAACGAAGTGTTCATGGGTTGAGGTAAGCACTGGGAGGGGCCACTCATCAAATACCATCAAGGGCAAAACAGGCTCTACTTAAAGATATGAAATTAATTTATCATTAACAAAATTAGAGCAGGATAATGACAAGTAAAATAAACCCTCAAAACCACCTTTCCTCCACCCCTCTCTCCTTCCCAGCTCCACCTCCTCCCCAGCACTGCATAGAGACAAGGTAATGTTCAGTCCATCACCTGTGGTTTCTCCCCCTGCTCAGGAAGAGGAGTTGTTCTGCTAGACTGTAGGGTCCCTCCCTCAGGATACATTTCTCCATTAACTTCTCCATTTTGACTCCATCCCACAGGCAACAGACCCCTGTGAACTGCTGCAGTGTGAGTCCATCTCATGGGCAACAATCCCCCTCAAACTGCTGCAGCGTGGGTCAGTCTTCTGTGGGGTGCAGTCCTTCCAGGACAGGCTGCTCCAGAAAGGTCTCCTATCTCCCTGGGCCTCTCACAGGGTCACAGCCTCCTGTCAGGCATCTGCCTTCTTCCACGTGGGGCTCCTCCAGAGGCTGCAGGTGGATCTTTGTAACCCTGTGGGTCACCATGGGCTGTGGGGACACAGCTGCCTCACCATGGTCTGCACCACTGATCTGCTGGGGGGTGCAGGGGAATCCCAGCTCTAGTGCCTGGATCACCTCCTGTGCCTCCTCCACTGCCCTCGGTGTCTGCAAAGTTGTTCCTCTTACATTCTCACCTGGGTCTTCTCTGGCTGCAATTACAAGTGTGCATTTTTTGTTTCTTTTTTCTTTTTTCTTTTTTTTAATCTGTTAACACAGAGGTGTTAACAGCCTTTCTAAATTGGTCTAGCCTTGGCCAGCGGCACATCTGTCTTTGGAGCCCCCAGTGATTGGCTCTTCCAGACATGGAGGAAGCTTCCAGCAACCTCTCACAGAAGCCACCTCTGTAGCCACCCTCCCTCCCTCCCCTCCCCCTCTGTATTGCTCCCAGGCAATACAATAGCTTATTGCTCATCTGAGCAAAGAAGGGAAACAGCAGAAAAAGTGCAACAGGGCATGGTAGGAATTAAGGATGAACAAGATGAATTTCTTGTCATTATGAAGGGTACCCCAAATTAGGGCATTTCCAGAGCACATCATTCAGGGTTTGTCTGAATAGTGGGACAATACTTGTGGTATAAAGTTCCTTCCAACTATGTAGATTTTCTCCTTTACATTTTCCTAAAACCTACCATCCCTTCACAGGAGCATTTAGCTCATGGCAAAGAAAATGGTGTCTTCTTCCTGACTTCTGCAAGTGCTAAGTTTCTGTTTGGTTTGCAATTTTGTCTGTAGACTTCTATAAATCACACCCAAATGTCACGCTTCCTAAACCCTCCAAGGGATTTTTTCTTAATGATTGTTGCATAGCACATCTTTCAGGGAAGAAGTCTTATTTAATTTGACTAAGTAGAACATAGTGTCCATTAATGTAATGCCAAAAATTATAGTGAGAACCTTATGTTTCTAAACAAACAACCATGTTTATTGGTAAACTTTATCACTGTTTTCATAAAAAGATAAAATAAATTTGATAAATAAATTTTACAGGGAAGAGGTTTTTATGAGAGCTAAAAGAGATTTGGTAACATGACCATTTAATAGGCTGCTGAGAGTATTCTCAAATTGTGAAGGAAACAGAAAACAGAAAAGATAGTACAAATTAGTCACAGCCTACTGCTAGAATGACAATATCACTCTTGGAAATACTGTTAAAAGCAGAAAGAAAGATAACAAAAGGGAGTAGTTAAATATTTACCATCTGAAACTTGTAAAGGACTCAGCCATACCACAGCTCAACTGCCCTCAATGTCTTGCCTCAGGAAGATCTGGGTTTCTTGGAACCAGAAAATAATTCTGCTTCGTGACATATCAGTGTTTCAGGGTCAGGACACTAAGAGAGGCACATAAGTGCATCTGTCTGGATTGCTGAAAGATTAATGGAAAAAATAAAGCAGTCAAAGTTACCATGAGGCCAAAAAAGCACAGGCTGAAAAAACCTTCAGCTGTACACAACACAGACTGAAACATTTAGCAGAAAGTCTTACTCTTAAATTTGTCATGAGTCTGATCTCCAACACTATTATGGGAATGCAAGATTAGACAATCAAATCACTTCGGCAGCCACCGTTTTGTTGCAAATATTATTTTAATTATGACTGGCAAATGCTAGAAGAAATTGTGCAAGTGGCAACATTCTGAGGAGTTTTAGACTAGTAAATTTTGTGTGCAAGAGGAGCAAGCTCCATTCCATGAGATGCTAAGCATCTGTTATTTGTATGAAGCCCAAAACACTGCAAATAATCAGCATTCACAATTGCACACTTAGACCTACAAAACATAGTTTGTTAGCTGGCTAGTAGGTAGATAGACAAACCCATATGCCATGTAAGGATCTGGCTCTTAAATTGATATCTAAAGGAAAAAAAAAAAAAGAAAGAATGATCCTGGATGTGACATTAAGAAAAACAGAGGACCTATAGCTATTAATTCACAGTTCTATGAATACATGAAATAGGAAAGTAACTTTGTCTCAGTTTTCATGTAATCCTATTACATTAAAATAGTCAATCAAGCTGGAGCTAAGTACAAGCTGATATGCAGCCTAACTGGCTTCCCAGGGTCATTAAGGAGAATACTTCCCTAAGACAAAGCTTACTATTATTTGAAAACATGAACAATTTTATGTACATATATGAAGCCCAAATATTTTTTCAACGTTGAACTGAGAAGATTTATTTTATACTGAGTCAATAACTTTTGTGTTATTTCCATTTGCCAATGGAATATTATACTAAGCATGAAAGTATTAATTATGGACTTCAGTTTTTGGGTTTTTGTTGGTTTTTCTTTCTTTTAAATCAGCATTTTATTCTTCATTAATGCAGTGAAAAATCAATTCCAGAAGTTCTCAAAGCACTTTTTACTGCTGTTGTATGACATTGCCTAATTGGATGAATATCAGGTGAATGCAGAGTGCTAGTTTTCCTTTTGGTTTTGTCAGGGACCTGGTGAGTTTCTGGTGGTGCTTTCTCCTTTTTATGGTGGTTTGGGGTTTTGTTTTTTGATTGTTTGTTTGTTTTTGTTGGGGTTTTTTTGATTGCTTGGTTTGGGTTTTTTTGTGTCCCTTTGCATGATCTCATGCTTTCCACTCACAAGCAGGGAATAAAAAGAATGTTACGATTTTTTATGGATATTTCTTTTTTATTTTTTTCCAAAATTTGGGAAGAAGACTGCTTAGCATGTCAAACATCTAAATAAAACTGTTTTTTCTTACCTTTTTACAAGGCTGCATTATATGGTGCTGTAACACTAGAGAAAAAGGCCCAGACATTTTATTTAAACATAGCATAACTAAGACCTTGTTTCTACTAAACTAGACTTTGGACATGGAGTTTTTTAATTTTACCAACACAATTTCTTCCTGATCAAAAAAGAAGTGTATTAGGATGGTGTATTTCTATGTTTAGAAAGCAGAAAAGTATATCAGAAAGTTTAAATAAAAAGGAAAAGTAACAAACGTGTTGATCTTAACTTTTGCCAGGAACACCTGAATTCCGCTTACTAGGCAGTTGATTTTTTTTTAAGTGAAGTGTTTGATTAGCTTCTAGTAAATGGTTTAATAGTACTTTGTACATCAGTATTTAATAATTCGGATAGAAGTATTACATCTATAATGAAATTATGAGAGTAAGATGCACAAGGATGCAGTTGGAACCCATGAAAAATTGCATTTTTTTGGCATTTTGTGTGTGCCTGTGTCTGGCACAGAGACATAGCACAGTTTTCAAGTGACCTATCACAGCTGTGCATTAAGGGGGAAATGGGGGAAAATAGCTGTTTTCTGTGCCATAGGGTAGTTTTAAAAATCACCTACCCCTTAATCATGCACTTTTAATTTTTTTTTTTATAGCTGTATATAAGGCAGGGGGTTGTGGCAGTTTAAAATTCAGAGGTAATATTTTTCTAATGTTTTCTGCCTGTCATCTTATTCTGCATTAATGGATTTACACTGTACCTTGCAATACTGTATTTGGATTAGAGATGTACCAGCACTGAAACATTCAGGGATTTAACCAGGCCACGCTGAAGAAGCGCATGGAATGCTTTTCCAGAGAAATTGCTTCTTTGATTTGGAAGTATTTCACTGACAGGTTTTGTACACAAATATTCTATTTATATAGCTTTATTCAGTCACACTGCACTTTAAGCACCATATGTTGTCCTCAGAGAGAGTTTACAGATTTCCAAAAACCAGATTTTTTTTGAGTTCTCAATTATGGCATTCAATTGTTAAAACTGAATGATAGTTTTACTTTTAGATCTAAGTATTGTTTTCAAAAGAAGCATATCTTTCAGCACTTTCTCTTTTTTTCTTTCCTTTTCTCCCCTTCACCTTAAATCAAGGATGAAATTGCTTAGTTTCTATTATGTTGTATCTGTGTTAACTGTATTTGGCTCCCACTCTGCTTTCTTTTTCCTCAAGGAAAGAGAAATGGGAGCAAATAGAATTTTGAAGTTATTCTTTGAGCAGATTTGAGGCAGAGAAGAAATGAACAGGAAGGATCTGAGGAGTGATAACCACTAAACAGTGAGGCTAATCCAAAATATAACAATATAATTACAGCTGCTTTAGTCCAAACACCATCATTGCTCCCACATCATGTCTCAAAATATATCTAAAAAGACAAGGCTCACAAAGGGTAGAGTAACATGTAAAATTTATATGAAACTCTCCTACAAATTATCTCCCAGAGTCCTATAATTTTTCATCCAGGGCTTTCAGGATCACATTTTGATTTGAACTTGTACCCCTGGATCCATGTAACTTCTCAGCATTAACCTCATCTTGTCATAAATGTCATAAAAATTTCTTATTTTTATTTCAATGTCCATTGTCAAGGAAAACACTTTCCCTGAATTCAATTCCCTGCCAGAGCGGAGTTAAAAACCCTGCTGGCTTCCAGTGCAGTGCTAGGAGTTCTGTGGAGCAGTAGCTGCTCTGTAGCTATGCCCACACATTATTTTCCAGGTTTCAGCATTGTGACTGTCAATGTCCCAGCTCGGTTTGATGTGCCTTGTATCCCCCCAGGACCCTCACATGCACAAAGGGAGAGGAGATCAGGATGTTTTCAGCTGTATGGATGTGCATCCTGCCCATAGCAAACGTGAGCCTGTAGCATGGAGGAGCATCCTTCCCCATTTATAGCTTTTGGTGGGCTGAAACATTACCACCTGCAGGGACTGGGGATGCTGGAAGTTACTGGAACTTGCCAGAAATGTACAAAAAACCTATAAACAAAGGATACAAACTCAGGAAAAACCCCATAAACCTCTGGCCCTAAAATACATATCTATTATCATATTGTTTGTGGCAGCATCTTCACTTAAAAAGAATGAAATTCGTGTGGTGGTGGAGGGAGATCTTTCCTAACCTGGTTTGTTCTGCCTCATGGTTTGGTTGGTAGAAACTCTCCTGTGGCCAGTTCAGCTCAGCAGGTCTGAAGCAGCAGCTTGAGATGGCTGGTAAGGTGATGGGCAGAATTACAGATTTGCCAAAAACCAGCTGTACTCCCAGTCACTCTGATCATCTTTGGCCAAGTTTTCATCTGCAAAATTAGGAAAATAATTTCTTATTCTGTGTAACGGGGATTCTAAAAACTGCACAGCTCAGCACTGCGAAAGGACATAATGATGATTTTCTGTGTCGTTGTAATTTTTTTATATATTTTCACTCTATTTAAATGGAAGCCATCTCAGAAATTTAAATAATCAGTAAATGTGGTCTCAGTGAAGCTTAACAAGAATTTTTTCCTTCTTCCCATATTGGCTATAAATTACCATGAGAAACAAGCAACTTATACCACCTCCCATGATATTTGTGAGTAGGAGTCAACTTATTTTGTGGAATTGGCTATTCCAATCAGTGCTGTTCTGCTCTAAGAGTGAATTATGACAAGGTCAATATTTGACTTAAATTTATATTTACAAGGCATTATCGGTGAAAAAATTTGACAGAAAACTACACAAACCCATTTCACTTCGTGCCAAAAATATAATGAGGTCTGATAATGGCAACAGAAATTAAGCCATTTTGTGACAAATCTAAGATTTTAATCTTATGAAAGGATCTCCTTAGAACCATATATAAACATTACTACAATACTGTTGAAAGGAACAGATGGCTTTTTTTTTCCCCAGAGGGAGATCTGCTTGTGGATGAAGTACAGTGTTATTAATGGTCATAAAATGGTTTGCAAATATTTTAAACACATATTTTAAACAAAGACATATTTTAAACAAATATTTTAAATATTAGCATATTAAACTTAGCAAATGTCTTTTTTGAATAAAAGGAAACATATTTCCTTTGAATTCTGGAAATATATTTTCCTTGAAACTAGATGTACCACTGTAATTAAGGAATTGCTTGGTCAGTTTAACTGAATATTCAGGTGATACTTGTGAAAACTCAGGAAATGAAGAATATTCATGATAAGATTTTAAGGACATTGTGCACTGCAACGTTGGCCTTTAACATGTTACACTGTTTGTGATGACATCCTGCACTGACACATTTTTATATACATTCCTTTATTGCCTAAATAATCGATACTAACTGTAAAACTTATAATGAAATGGCATAAAATATAGCACCATGACCCTAACCTTGATATTTCCATCCCTGTTTTAATTGCCATTCTTCTTTTAGGAATTGGATACTGATTGTACTTGTTATTTGAGGTTTAATCAATGCTTAGTAAGTACTGTTAAATATCGGTAACATAAAGAATTCAACATTTGTATGTCACATGTCTTTTCCTTGTATGAAGAGCAGCTCAATACTATCATTGCTCCTTTCCTGATATCTGGGGAAGCAAAGGAAAAGCAGGCTTAATGCCTGCAACGCCAGTTAGATGTTTTGGGAGAAAAATATACATAAATTAAGCTTGCTATTTTGAAAAGTTATCCAGATCTAACTTTGTAATTGATTTTCCCATAAAATTGACTCCACATTACTATGGACTATTTTTGTTTCTGTCCTGACCAAAACTGTCTGGATGAAGTTGCTGATAAAGATCTTCTTTCCACTTTCCATAACTTTAATGCTAAATGGCTAAACCTCCTAAAGGACTGGTGGAAATTAATTAAGTGGATAAAAGTAGAACTGTACTCCTTCTTTTTCATCTAATTAGCTGCGTTTTTTTCCTCTTAACTTTAACTGGCATAATCTGTCAGTTACAGCTCTTTCTTTCTGGCATTTTTTCATTTCCTCACTGTACTGTTAAAGTATAATTTCTTTCCAACAAAAATCTCCCATTTTTATGTTTCTGTTACCAGTTTGTCACAGGAAATCCATCAGTGAGAAATTGGTTGATGCCAACAGAAGGAATAAAATCCCTGTAATTGCCCTGTGGCACAGATTAGCCTTCTAATGGGCTAGGAGCTTTTCATCTCTTGGCTGCTCAGGTTGTTACGGTTCCAAGGCTGACAGTGAGCACCACCAAAGCCTTCTGCATGGAGAAAGACCTGTAGCTCTGAAGAGCTGACCAAAAATATTACTGTATTCTGAATTAGCATCAGTTACAAGAATTACTCAATGGGCTCACCAAGTAATATATTTGTACCAGGGATTTTTTCTCTTTATCTGTGTTACTGTAATCAACTTCACTTCTTTATTCTGACCTCTCTTTTCCTTCAGTTCCCTCTCATAAGTCACTGAAATCTCAACACTACTCTCCTGTCGTCCTTGCACCCCTGGTGTCCACTTTTAGCACTTCTTAAGCCTTCTGCATTAATGATGAGTTTTACATCACAGAAGTGGTACTTATTCACTGTGCTTTAGTAACCACAATTTTGTGGAAAAAAAAGACCTTACTTTTGCTTTTCACAGAATCACAGAAGGGAGCCCACAAGGCTCACTGAATCCAACCCTTAAGTGAACGGGCCCATATGGGGATCAACCCCACAGCCTTGACATTATTAACACCACACTCTAATCAACTGAGCTTATCTCAGTTGCTTTTTTGTTCAAATAGATTATGAGTTAGATTTTGCCCTTTACCTGAATCAGGAAAGCTCCTCTGATATTTAGCAAAAATATTCCTACCCATTTTTATGACATTTCTCAGCAGAAAAAGTGATTACTAATCAGTAAAATAGTTTTTCTGACTTTAATTCACTAAGTATATGAAATATAAATCAAACATATTCAGCGAATGCCCCAGTTTGTAATACTTGAGGAAGTGAAAGAGCATTAAAAAAAAAGAAAACGGCAAGGAGTAAAGTTGAGGTCAGAGTCTCAGTGCTAAAAGTGGAAGCTTGTATTTAAAATACAAGAAAAAGAGTTGAGAGGCTTGACCAAGGACAATTTTGAACAGTTGTAAAAGCGTCCAATTTGAAGGCTTAGATGCCCTTGTTTATGGCCAGTAAGATCCCAGGTGTTTGCAGAGAATCACAACTGTATAATTCTCTCTCCTTTTTAGTGCAAATCAGCTTCACATGCTGGTTCCTGGTGCAGCTGGTGCAGTTGGTGCAGCAATGCTGGTGTTGGTGCAGAAGTTTGAGAAATGGGCACATCCAGGATAAGAATCTTTCCAAACTTGCCTGTGTCTTACTGATGAAAATGAGCAAATGAAGCATTTCCTGAAGAGGCAGGTATTAACACTTTTATCAAGGTTATCCAAACCTCATGCTGGCTCCAGTTGTTTCATGTGGCTTATTTACAAGATTCTGTGCTGTGACATTATCCTGAGCAGCGATGCTGTGGGATTAACTCGTTGACTTTCACCTTTCCTGGTGAGCTGGCCATATGACGCCACCATATGAGATTCCTTCCCAGCCAGCCAAAGGCAGCCTGAGATGGTCAGCATGCCAGCAAATCCCTCCTCTGATATTTGGGCTCCCCTAGCAAAGCCTTTGAACAGATTTCTCTGTCTATCACCACCCAGGACAGATATTGCTGTGAGAACAGATTGATTAAGTGATGGAAAATTACTTTGCTGAGGTGAAGAACTAATTTAACGCAGTCACAAGCATGTTGTATTCTTACATAAATGAATCCTCTATAATAACTAAACTTAGTCTGTTCACGTTGTAGGATATACTAAAAATTTTATTTTGTTATGTGAGTTTTATGGTTGGGGTTTTTTTTAGGTGTTAGACTATACTACATTTTTTATATTGAATGCATGAATTATTTGTAAATTGGTTTTCTTAGATGACTTTCCAAGCCCTCTTGGCCTCCTTCCTTGGCATGCCAGAATTTAGAAGCTGGTTTCCATGGATTCTGTGTTTTCACATTTTAAATTTATTTTCCACAATGTTCTTATCATTAAAATTAGATAATTAAATATTTGTGAAAACAAATGAATGAGAAAAAGTGGTGGTCCGATCAGTCAATATTATTTTATGCGACTTTCATTTTCTCTGATGCAGCCTCCATGAGGCTAAAGAAGTTCATCAGCTAGGGATGTGGGATAAAAATCTGTGACATTTCAGTGGATTCTGCATAAAAGCACCTGAAAACATCAGGTAGGTTTGTTTAAACAGTGCAAACTGTAAAAATGTGTTGAGTTGAATCAGTTCCAGTTCTAAATATATCTGAGTGAAGTGCATAGCTTAGGGTAAGCAGGCAAGAGATTGGAAATAGCTGGATCTCTGTTTAGGGCTGGAAAGGCAGGTTTGCTGCTACTGAGGAAGCTGCAGTGCATTAACTCCATCAGAGGGCACATACAGATGTTGAGAGGGGCATCCTTAGAAGCAGTTTTTGCCTCTCATGGCTTCCAACAACCCACCAGTACCAAGCCATAGTTCAATAAATTTTCTGATGATTGCTTTCCATTGCAGCTCAGCCTCCTTAACTCTTCATCCCCATCCATGGCTGGAATATATTGATCATGGCTCCTTATTTTGAACATAGCAAAAAGTAATTTAGCCAATGATAAAGAAGAGTATTTTATTAGTTGATGCTTAATAATACAAACAGATAAGAAATCTCAGTGCTATTTGTGTTAGCACAAAAACCTGAAGGCTGTTTTTTGGCTGGTGACTAGCTGACACAGCTAGTTCTGTCATATTCAGATTCCTTGACATCCATTTCCATCTCCATACTTGCTTTCATGCTATGCTCATTTGTACAGGCTACACTCACAGCTTGTGCTGTCAGGAGAAGGTTGGCTGGCTGGAGTCTGGAAGAAGGGCAGGGGATAAAAATTGTGAGATTAACACATCAGTGTCTCTGTTGCTACTGCCGTAGGATGTGCGTGTCAGGTGAGGAACATCAGCTCTAGATGAGACAGTTTTGCTTCAGCTGATACAAAGAAGAGGTATTTCCATTTGATCAGAGCACATAAAGCATAATTTAATGCTGAAAGCACTCAGTCATCATCCATCATTAGAGGGATAAGAAAAGAAAAAAATTAAATAGATTTTTCATTTTCTTCCTGATTTTTGGGTACTACTCCTGCTCTCCCTATTATTTGTTAACAGTTACCTGCCAATAGAGATGGCACAGATTGCTTATGGTGTCTCAGGATCTAAGGCAATTTGGGGCAAATCGTTATGAAGGAAAGAGTGCATGAATAAAGACAACCATACAGTGGCTCTTGCTTCATCATTCTTCTTTCAGAACCATCCAGTCTGGACACTCACAGAAACAGGAAAATGGGATTTGGTTTACTATAGCAATATCTGCAAATAAGGTATATTTTTTAATATTTTTGAGTATGAATATCTCAGTAGTAAAAACGGGAATAGAATAAGGAAGCACTGTTCTAATTATTTCAACTCTCTCATTCACAATTCTTTCAGTTCCATTAATTGTTTTATTCCATAAGTGTAAATCTTGCCTTCCAGAAAAAATGTAGACTGTCTCAACTCCAAACCCCAGGAATCTGCAGTATTTATAAAATAATCTGTATTCTTTCAAAGACACAGACTTCAACAGCAGATTAATGTACAGTAAGGGAAATAGCTGCATAATTTTTCTCTCCTCTTTCTGAGGGAACAGCTGCATTGTTTCATCCCTGTTTAACCTGGCTTTCAATTTTCACTCAGATCCCATAGCTCAGTAAAAACTCTTTTACCAAAGAAATAAAAGGAAAATAATAGAAAAACCCCCAAACAAACGAAAAATAAAACCCTCCCAGTGCCAATTTCATTGCCAATCCTTTATTTGAGTTGGACCTAACTGCTTTCTATTGAGAATAAAACAAAACTCCAACTGATGAGGTCAGTAATATAATTTTGCCTGAAGCAATCTGATAAACAAAATGCTAAAAGAAAAGTAAGTATTCTGCAAAGATAATAGGTCGAAGATAGAAATCAGTCTCTCAGGGCTGGAACCAGCTCAAACCAAGGACTTATACACAGAGCTTTCAAGTCCTTTGGAGTCTCTCTCCAGGTTTTGAAACATCAAAAATTATACTAAATACCAATATTTAATTTTCTCCTATAATTAATTTTTCAATCCAGGCTGGAATAGTCATAGCAATTAAATTTTCTGTGAAAAATCACAACTGTATCTCCAAAGACAATGAGGCTTGATGAAACATCAGGAATCAGAATTAAACATCTGCAAGTAACAAATTCTCCTCTGGCAATAAACTTCAAAGGGCTATGAATGAAAGAAGTACCTATTTATATAATACGTCTGCATTCAACCTGTGAGAGGAGGTAACAGAAAGCTCTTTTCTATTTTTAGCAACACTCTTCATGTATTTATTCTTCTTTTAACTTTTAAGTAGATGGTCCAAATTTAGTAGACCCAAAGAGGGGATAGTGAGCGTATTTTATTAGCTTAAGAGAATGTTAAATAAAGAAGATAACAAAACAACAAATATACACATTCTTGATGCCTTTGTGTTCCGTAAGGAGTTGATATTTCAGGCAGAGGATATGCATTCCTAACTGCAATTGGTAGAATCTGGATGTCACTTTTAAAATTAAAAACACATCCCAGACTAATGCCGGTGATAATAGAGCTCCATCATTTTTACCCACTTAACCTGTCTCAGGATCTAGGGAGGGACTGAGCTATTCAGCTGGTTTTTCTTAAACTCAATGAGTGTGGGAATCTCCAGTAGCTCGTACACTGCATTTCTTCCCTCACTGTGAGTTTAGAGATCTCTTTGAGCATGAAACATCTGAGATAAGAGTCTTACACCAAACACACAGTTTTCAGAGGAGCCTCGAGATGGAAAGGTGTGGATTGATATTACTAGGTAGTTATAAAAACACTCTCATGGGCATCTAAATACACTGCAAAATTAGAACTGGACTTCTCAGTCGTTTGATTGATAATTTATCCTTGTTTTAGTGTGTCAGTCAGGCCTTGTTACTCCCCTATTACCAAAACCCTATGTATCTCTAGTAACCAAAATCCTACTGGTGTGGTATGAAATACTCTGCTAAACAGCTTTGGAAAGATGATGTTCCAACAACAAGTTATCAAGGTCATACCATTATTTGTCACTTTATGGTCCGCTGGTGCTTACAAAGGGAATGTGGAATTCACCTCTTCTGGACATAACTCTGTCAGAGACTGAAATATTAAAGTTTATGACTTAAACATTTTCATGAAGGACTTTTAAAACTGTATTACAAAAGCTGCAGAGAAGACTATCACACCCTGAATAGGGCTCTGAGAAGTCCTGGACCACTCACTGATGAAGGTAAGATAAAATAAAGACTCAGGCTGGGGACATTCACAAAGCACAAGCTTAACACCTGCAAGGTGGAGGCCACTGCCCCAGGGCTATCAGCTGCCAGGCTCGCACAGACCCTCGAACCAAAGGATGGGGGAGAGAGGCTTTGGATGGTCAGATGCACAGTGACTGCCCATCCTCCCCAGTGCAGAGGAGCCTGGCTGAGGGGCCTTCACCCAGGGGGAGAAGCTTATCCACAGCAGCAGAGGTGACATGGGTCAGCAAAGGGCTCCCCCAAAGGAGTCCCCAGGCCCTGCACCAGAGCACCAGAGATGGTGCCACAGACCCTCAGTGCTGTGAGGGACAGAGTCATACTGGGCCCTGCAAGGGAGACATATGGGTGCTCCCACCTGCTCAAAGCGTGCATTAATCCACAGGATTCTGTACTGTTTGGTGTGTGGTGGCATGTCGGGTCCTATGGGGCCATGTGGGGCTGTGTGGGGCTGTGTGGGGCTGTGTGGGGCTGTGTTGGGTCGTGTGGGGCCATGTGGGGCTGTGTGGGGTCATGTGGGGCTGTGTGGGGCTGTGTGGCAGCAGCCATGGGGGACCCTCACCACCAGCAGAGTGGAGGGAGGCGAGGAACAAGACATAGTTGGGACCTCTGAGTGGGAGATGTGCTTCCTCTTAACCCCTGTCACCTCTCTCCCTGTGCCCCCACCCCCCGCACACACTCCCTTCTCTATGTCTTTCTTTCTTTTCTCTTTCATTCCCTTTGCCTCTTTACTAAGAAATAAAATACACCAAATTTTTGGCATTAACATTTAATCTCGTTTGGTTTTAATCTCGTCTTTTGGAATATTTTGTACACTCAAAATGTTTTCCGGTTTATGCACAGAGACTTTGTTTTCTTTGTCTTTCTGGGTTTAAACCGGATCACAACAAACTCCCACTGTGCTACTCTAAAAAAACAACAACCAAAAAAAGCTAGAGGTGCTTTGAAATTGCCCCAGTGTTTTTCATAATGTTTCATCAAATAATTTCTTCACAATTTCCTTATTAACCAACATTGTTATTTAACAAGGATGGCTTTGTAATGATCTAAAGCTACATGCTTATGTGGAGTGTTTTTATAATTACTATCATTATTGTTTTAGGCTCTAGTGTTATTCACTAATTAGACTCCTACTTGTTGGAAGGCACCAATGAAACCCAATTTATCACAAGTAAATATCTCTTAGAGGTACCTGAAGCAGCTCTAAATAACTAAGAGGAAATTAGCCTGAATAAATTTGGCTCAGATTGCTGGATTTATCAGACTGAATTTGATAACGCCCGTGTTGTTCCCAGCCCCACCCAAAAGAGAAAAAGGCAGTAGCACAACAATTTCTCTTCTGGAAGCAGGATCACTAACAGGAGCCCATCAGGCCAGGGCCAATCTGTTTACAGTGAGGTTCAGTGCTGGGAACTAACCTGAGCTGACACAGGAACAGCTGCAGGTCCCAACAAGGGGATGGCATGCACAGACCGTCTCCAGCACGGGAGAAAAACACAGGCTTTGTGTATTTTAATCAGATAGTAAGTGGGCAAAGCAGGAAACTGAGTCTGACGAACATTATTTTTAATTTAAGAAACTGTAAACATAATGCTTCAAACCAGCAACACAGAAATATGGCATTTATAAATTTACCAGTCCTTTATGGAATAACTAACTAATATTGCTTGATGAATGTTGTTTTAATCTTTTATTTGTCCTCTTTTCTTGGATTAATTAACTTTTCTGACACTTGGCTTTCTATACTTCGTATCATGAGTGATCACTCTGTGACTTTCACAGTGCTTCACTTCTGCTACTTTGCTGCTGGAGTAAACAATTCTGGGGAGGCAAAGGCAGGTCCTGGGAGCTATCAAAGGGGGATCGTTGCCACAGTAACTATGTCTTGCATTTTTCAGGTTCAGTTAGTTTGTTTTAATTTCTTATGGTCTTAGAAAGGTGGTGTTCCTCTCCTGAAAAATGAAAAACCCCATGGCAATTGGAAAGTAACAAGGCAACAGTCTAGACACCTGCCCCACCTTTTCATTAGATACAGGACTGTCTAATCCCATGGGGCACCAAGACTGATGGTGTGAGATGTTTTCATTTTCAATGCACAGGGAAAACTAAATTTTTTTCCATCTGCTTCGCCTGTTTGGAAAGTGTATCATTAGGTAGCTTTTTCACAGGCTTAATTTGAAACCCAAGCTCTTTTTCTAGTCTAGTGACAGAGGAAAACAATCACACTACCAAATCACTGAATCCACAGGTCTCTTGAGACCCATCTCACAGCCTTTGTGCCATACAGTGATTTTGGGAACATCATTGCTTTGTAATAATCCATTCAGTAAAAGTTTGCAATAGCCCAAAAGAAATATTAGGCAAAAACTTGCTGCATTGAAGGAGGATGGGTGACAAATCAAAGCCATGCTAAATCACAATGCAAATTAAGAGGGCACTTGATTCTTGCAGTGGAAGCAAGAAGCAAAACTTGAAGCTTATATCATGCTCTTTTTTAACAAAAGTGAGAACGCCCAACTTCATACAGACTTACATTGCTGCTGCAAGAAACAAACCTGATACAGAAGAGAAAAAATACCTGAATTGAATAGGGTAGATGCAGAAGAAAAAGGTAAGATAAAATAAAGGCGAGAATAGTTTATTTTTCACTGTTTATATTCGATAGTCTTATATGAAAAGCATTTCATTTTAATGCTTTTCAGAGCTTTGCAGAAATTCTGTGCTATAAGATCTCCTGTGCAATCATAAAACATTCAAGATAAACATATGCTAGAGAAAATAACAAACAAAGATATTAAATGGTCAAGAGGTCTTAAACACCCTGTTTTCTTTTTACCTCACAACTGTGCCTTCCAGCTGTTGTTTCTTATTATGATGAATTGTGCTGTGATCACTATGGACATCATTTCAGGGAAGAAGATAATTTTTAACAAAGGGGAAAATAGTCTTTGATATTCAAAATTATAAAAGAATCAGGTAGTTTTAGCAAATAGCAAGTAGTTTGGAAAGAAATATGTCTTCTAATCTTACACAAATTGAAGTTTGCCAATTCTTTCATTAAATTGCACTTATTTTTGTCTTCCTGCTAATGCTCAGGAGACATACACAACCCTCCTGTCGATTAAAAACTGAAGTGCTGGATATCAAACCACATTTTTAAGAGAAGATGACATTGTTTATGTTTTGTGATTTATTTTGCCAATAAAAATGCTAGGGAAGATCACATAATAAATGAGTGCCTTCTTTAGTCTTCTTATATTTTGTGTTCTTATATTTTGTGTGCCTGCATGTGTGTAAGAAACCCAGACAAAACCATGTGTAGTCTCCACTGAGCTCCTGAATGCCAGCCTATAACTTGGATTGACACCAGGCAAGAAACACTGATGATTTTTGGCATTCCCATGTTTCTGAACTGCCCCTGAGTGACTGTGGAGATTAGACTCTAAATTGGAGGATCAAAATTCTCTCCTCAGTTTACAGCTTCAACAGTGTTGTATCTTAACTCCAACCTGAGACGAGATCTGTGTTTAAACCTGCTCTTTGTTGCCTGGTATGGAAGGAACTGTGATGCCCGAGCCTGTCTGGATGGGTCTTCAGTCTGCACAACCAGGAGATGAAACACTGAAGGGAACAAAACCAAATACTTTTCCTTTCCAGTTTCGTCAATGGGCTACAGAAGCCAAGAAAAGAACAAATTTGAGTGTTTCTGTGTCTAATAACTGCAAACATATTTTTTCTAACTCCCAGCTCTAAAAATCAGAGATGCTTTTGAGCTTCATCACTCAGGAAAAAAAAAAAATTGTCCATTTTTTAAAACAGGATTTTGATTAATATTACACTTCTCTCAGCCTCCACAACTTTCAGGCAGCCCATTAGATATTTTACACAAGTTGAAAAATCATTGACTCCTTTTGATTACCGAAAGCATGTAAAAACCTTGGAGGTCCTATTGTAGTCATCCTACTCCTCATTGCTTTTTTCATTGCCCATTGATTAACATTTAAAGTAAGGCTTCCCCAGAACAGTAAGCTGAGACTTGGATTTGTTAGACCTCTACCCGCTCCAGGATACAATGTGTCTTCTAACAGATTTACACCAATTTCCCATGAAATAACAAAAACAGTAGTGGGAAGAATTGTTACAAAACACACAACAATACAAATACCTGCTTTAAATGCTCCCACTTTTCCTGAAATGTCAGATATGCACTGTGGAATGATATCAGGGAAAAAATACATGAAAAGTATATACAAATTACATTAAAATTATTAATTCTTTTGCTCCATCAATATTTTATTTCAATATGTAAAATCAGTATCTATGATACCATATAGATTTGATTGAAAGCTGCCTGAATAGATATTGTTTGTTATTTAGTGACAATATATTCAAAACAAGGACATATTTTTGCAGTCAGTTTTAAAACACTACAAGATAAGGAAAAAATGTCCTTTCCACCTTCCTTTCTTTGACTTGTTCCACATGGATTGAGAAAACCTCTATCTGTGTGCTATGGGATGATCAGAGAGATGCAGAAGTTTGCCCTTCATAACCCCTCTGCCCTTTACAACCTCACTGCCCTCTTGTCCTCTTCAAAGGAGAGAAGAAATGAAGAACAGGACACTTGTCTTTTTTGATTCCTTTTGCCATTAGCCCAGCAGAAGCAAAGCTTGCTAATAAAGAGGTTATTTACATTGACACCCAGAGAACCCTCTTCAATCAGGTGTCACATCTCCGAGGTGGAGGAGGCAACCATCCTGAAAGACTGGTGAGTCCAAGAGCTACATGCACATCCCTTGCTTGAACTGGTCTTAACAAAAGACCAGTCCTTCTCCTTTGCCAATGAAAAGGGACCAAATGAGAAGTGATTTATATGATATCAAATGTCTGAACGTTAGATATTTTTCTCTGAGTCATTTGTCTAGGTTGGTCTAATTCGCATACATAATAAAGAAAATTTGAGACTGATCAAGCCCGGAAGGGGTAAGTATCACTTAAAGATAACCTTTTTAAAACTGGATGGGACAAATTTTTTCTTGAAGGTTCCTATATCTTTTCATTGACAATACAATGTCCCAGTTTAGGTTATATGCATAATTTTTAGAGCTATAGTAATTTATAGTTAGAGGACAACAATATTGTTTGAAGAAAATGAGAGTTAAACTTGAAAAACTGGAAGGAAAGACATATGAGTGAATAACTCCATTTGCAAGATGAACTCTTTTTCAGGCCATGGCCATACTGTTTCTGTTGTACTCAACATCTATTTAAAACCTGGCAATTAAATTAAACAGCATATGTCCTTCAGCCACAGATTTACTAACTCGTATAAAAAATTCAGTGTTTTTTAGGAATGTTAGATTTAAAAGCCTCACAAGGATAGTTCCTGTAACATAAGACATCCTTGAAATCCTCAATTGTATAATGAAGGACAAACTTCGGCATCTGCAGTATCCGAAAAATCCTGGAGACAGTGCATTAACTCAATTAGTCTTTTTGCATCACATAGTTCAGCCAGGGAAAATGAAGAAAAATAATGATAACTTGGATAATTATTTAACTCTAAATTCTGCCAGTCATCCCTCCATCCTTTATCACAGCAAGTGCTTGCCACTCTGTGCTGCTGTTCGCTGTCCTGCATGTCTGTACAAGAGGGATAATATGCCATCTGATTAGAAACACACAAATCCTGTGTTTTTCTCCCGTGCTGGAGACGGTCTGTGCATGCCATCCCCTTGTTGGGACCCGCAGCTGTTCCTGTGTCAGCTCAGGTTAGTTCCCAGCACTGAACCTCACTGCAAACAGATTGGCCCTGGCCTGATGGGCTCCTGTTAGTGATCCTGCTTCCAGAGGATGGATCACAGACCACACAGCGCTGATTGTCTAGCAAGGAGGAAAACACATTATCCAAAGTAATTTGATTTTAATAAGATAGGAACCTGAACTGACCTGTTTTACTCTTATTTATTAACTTGAGAGTATTCTCAGAAAACTATCTTTTACCTTCAAGAAGAACAGAACCTAGACCATCTTACACATTAATTTTTAGTTCTAGCAAAGCTAGGATTTTTTATTCTGGAAAGAGCAAATGTGCATTCTCCAGTGCTTGATGTTATGGTCATGTATCTGCCATAACACATGCTATTCTTTTGCATGGATTTTCATTATTTTGTATGCATTTTCATGCTTTGCACATCTATTTCTTTCTTAAATTAACTTTTTAAAATATTAGTTCTAAGACAAATACATTTATTATCTACTATATGAATTTATATTGATTTTTTCTGATTAAATATTCATTAAATGATCCAAAGATCAAAGTAGTAGAAATTAAGCTCATTGTTTTCATTTTATTGTTAATTTTGCATTTGAAAATGTAAACGTATCAGATTAATATTCTTTCATAAATGGCTTAGAAAAGGTGGGTAAGCAGAGCTGCTGTCCCCTCAGAAACAAGGACTTTGAGGTTTGTGTCCTATATTTAAACAAATATTAATATTTTACAGACAACAAAATAATTACATTGCAGTACAATAGAATTTCAAGTCCGATGTAAGTTATTACCAGCAGCTAAAATTGAATTCCATGTGTGTTGACAAATCACTAACAGTGAATAAAATTGTTCAAACTAAGAAACACTCTTCAATATAAACAGGTTTTCAAAAGGCATTTTAAATATGGAATTATTTTTAAAAGGTTTAATTTAAAAAATAATAAGAAGAACAGCTGGTTGGTAATTATTAAAAAATGCATATGCTATAAATCAATAATTGTTACTAGTTTAGTAAACATGGAAGGTCTCTTCAAGCATTTAATTGGCTTTAAAGGAAACAACTATGAGGAATTCATTAGGTATTAATTAATCACTTAGCAAAGAAATTGGCACTTACTAATTATTTTGGTTGATACCTAGTCCTAATCCACAATTGCATCAGTGTGTTTTATACACATGATTATAGCTGGATTTTAGAATACAGATGTTTACCTAAGAAAGTGCAGTGATCAGTCATCTGTAAACAGCAATGACAGGGGCATTTATAGAAATTGTGCCTGGTTGCTGCTAACTTCACAGATGCTTTGATCAGATGTTTAGATAAAAGAGCTCTTCCAAATCTTGTCTGAATTTGCTTTTGCCTGTAAAGAAACAAAATAATTTCCTCTTAAGACAATCTATTCTGTTGCAGAGTTCACAGCGAAAAAGGCATAAACTACAGTGACATCTATTAATACTGCTGTAGGTAATTAAAAAACTTACAGCTCAGAAGACATTTGAGCCTTTTGGGCTCTTTGACATTAATGTTATTCCCATGACAATACCCCCAGAAAGTTTGGAAAGAACCATTTCTCTTTCTTATCTTCATGTATCATGCAGCATTTCAAAAGACCAACAAGGCACTCAAAAAAAAACCATCACAGGAAGATTATTTGAGTTCTTGTGGGATTATAGTCACTGGCTTAGTGCCAGCTAACACCACCTGAGGTGTACTATAATTGCCCAAAACTTCAATGCTTGTCATGTTTTATTTGTTAAAGGTCTGTCAACACTATCACTATAAATCCTAACTAGGAGTGATAGAAAAGTGATACTCATTGTAGAATGTATGAATACATACAGGTAGATACATTCTGTGTATATATACACATATGTGGCTATATACGTTAGGTGTGTACGTGGCATATATGATATGTATATTTATGTATATTTATGTAATGAATTTATTGCTGTATAATAGTCATATGCCATTTGTAACACCATATTGCAGATATATTGAATACATAANTATATATATATATAATTATATATAACATATAATAATTATTTTGTTAATGCCATAAATAAATGTGTGTATATTTATATCTGCCTATTGATTGCAGCCTGTTTGTACCTATTTATAAGTAGGAACTTCATTTAGATTCCATAGTGAGTTATTCTTTGAATTAATGTGTTGAATGTTAATGAAACATAACTTTCAGCACTCAAATATTTTTTACTAAAATGTTCACAGTGCATGACCTGATAGTGAAATGTCTAATCAATTTGTAAATAAATGGTCTAAACAATACCAATACAATATTTAACTTCTCATAAAAGAAGAAATTGAATAAATATTTATAGGTTTATAGCTTTTCAATAGCATAGTGTATTCCCAACTGATAGATTAATAAGAGAGCAGTAACAGATAAACTTCAGACAAAATAAAGGTGGAAGGTAGAACAATAAGGCATCAAAGAAGACTGGAACATGAAGCAGGAGAGAGAAGAAGTGTTTTGGAGTTAAGAGACACTGCAACTATGAGGTTTGAAAAATATTTAGAGGAACTTGTGTGAGGGATCAAACTTTCTTACTTCAAAGGAGTTGAGATGATGATATATTAATCAATCTTAATGAATATTTGCTAGAAAACTATGATGTTGAGAATACAGAACATTCTATGAACCAGGTCATCTACACCATTGTGCTCATTTTTTATGACACAAAACTCAACGCCCTCATCCCCTTTGTGTCAGCAGAGAGCTGAAAAATACCCATCACAATAGAAAATCCAGTTCATCCTAAATTCTAGAGCAAGTTATATTGGAATAAAGCTATTGAAAGGTTCACTATAAGTCCCAAATGTTCACAAATAACCCTTGCATGCAGTGAGAAGGAGTAAGGGGAGTGGTGTATTTGTATGCATGCACTGTCTATAATTTCAGCAAGAATGCTGAGTCGTGGACATTCTTGCCTATAGTAGAATACCAGTTTCCTTATCTGGGACCCAAGCTCTGGGAGTGCTGCATCAGTTACTCTGCAGCAGCTGGATTATCTTAACCCATCAGGATAAGGGCATGGAAAAAGAGACAGCAATGACTTTCCACATCTAAATTACAAAGTACAGGTGTTGCAATTTTCACTTCTGGGAGCTGTACTCTAAGATCTATACCAATAGGTCTTTGATAGGAAAACAGAAGAACAGGTTCATGTTGCCCTTTAAAGCCTGTATTACTGAATAATGAAAGAGTGAGTGGATCCAAGTCTAGTTTATTAACAACATCTATAGGTGATAGTCATTCACACCTTGCTGAATGATGAGCTGAATGATTACATGATGACCTTAGGATTCAAATTAATGAAGTCATAATGGTTTGTACATAATTCAAATTCACAGATCCAAGGATACAGATCCAAGAAAAGTCCTCCGGTCAGATATCCATAAGCCTCATTTAGAGATGGTTGATTTAATATTTAGTATCTCTGATCTCTGACATAACAGATGAACAATAAGCCTTAAAACTACATTGTGAGCTTGCTCTGTTCATGTATCACTTCAGAAACATTTCTCTGAATGCCATAGCAGCCCCACAAATGTCTCTGTTGACATCCAGAGGTTGGATAGTTCAGATGACAGTGAATAACCTCGATTACAGGTCTGGGTGTCAGTCTATGCTGTTCTTACCCACACTCAATAATGCAGTATACTGTGAGTGGACCAACTCATTCAATATGTACTCACAGGGTGAGCTATTCATTAAGAGAGCCCTTGGTGAGGAACACAACAAACATCACACTGTATTTCTCCACACATTTCACAGTTCGCTAAAACATCCCATTTATCTTCTCAAGAAAGAAGAAAATCCGGAAAGTGGTGGTTTTTTTAAAGATATATAAGTTTCACAGATGCTTTTTTTTCCTAAATCAGGTCTGAAATTTTTAAGGCTGGAAATACCTTGAGGTAATGCATGATGGATATGTGAAGCAGAGAATATGAATAAAGAAACACCAGCGGTTATGAATAAAAAAGTCTAACAGGCAGAGAATGGTTTTCATTCAGTGTGATCAGCCACGCACAAAGCCTGATTCAGTGTGAATGGGCATGAGTGAGCCATGTAAATGGAAATAAATATGACTATCCACAGAAGACCAGGAATGTGCATGGAAGAGTGTGAAAAGCTATTTGTAAGCATGTCAGATTACAGATTGCAATGAGAAAGGAATTTTAATTTTTGTAGTACACAATAGCAAACGGATTCTCCTTCTTGAGAACAGAAAACTCCCCTTTATAAATGAGGCCTTTATCCCAAGGGAAAAGCATGTAGGAAAAATGAAGAATATTTGTAGGTATGTGCTTGAAATATGTGCTTGTTTCGAACACAACATGTGAATGTTAGGTAGATTTTTGTAAAACCTAACTGAATGGGAAGAGTGATTTTACATGGACAATATAACCCATGAAACAAGCAAATTACATGGATAAAATTTTAATCTGTTTTTTAACAACAAAAGCAGAAGGGGAAACAAGCACGTTATGAAAAATGTAATTGCAGAGAGATTTTTGCTCTGTTGAAGAGTTTAATATCAATTTCTAAGTGCAATTTTAATGAATCTTTATTTTATCTGGACAGAATGAAACATTCCAGGTGTTCAGGACCCTAGGACTCTATTCCTTATTGAACTGGTAGTGTTTGGAGTGGCCTTTGACAAAGAGCTATGAAATTGTGAAGCTTGCTTGCCCTGGAGAACAAAGGGCTTCTCACTTGTATGCAACATGCATAGCTTGATGTTTTAGGTAGAGTGGGTATCAAACATACCTCTGGCCTTTAGGCCTTCAAGGGGAGAAGATAATTTTTAAACAAACATATCCTCAGTGTTTGTGAAGATGCTTCTGATATTATACGTGCATTTTTATTCATAAAACTGGAGTTCCTTGCACTTCTGGAGGTTAAATAAACAGGTTGTTTTTTACTTCTTGGCTTTTTCTAATAACCCATAGGTGAGACCATAGAGACTTAGGACCAAAAAAAGTATTATGGGAAACCTTGCAAGGTTACTAGTATTTCTTTATTACTAAGGACACCAGGAAATCAAATTTCTTCAGTATCAACAATATACCTAGTAAATTTAGGGTCTTACAATATCAGGCACACAAAAGGTCAATTTTATTTTAATTTATGGATTTATTTTATTTTATTTTATTTTATT
>VZTN01025615.1:1797-15630 GCA_013400515.1 Erpornis zantholeuca | reverse complement strand
AGGGAAGGGAAGGGGAAGGGATCACAGCCAGGAAGGACAGGGCAGGGAACAGCGCCGGTATCGGAAAGGAAACAACGCGGGACAGAGTGGGGAACACCGCTGGGGAAGGGAAAACCGCCGGGAGAGAGAGGGAGAGGGAGAAGGAGAGGGAGAGGGATTAGGTCAGGAACACTTGTGGGACAAGAAAGAGGGCACAGCCAGGACAGGGCAGCGACACCTCCGGCATGGGACCGGAAAGCCCTCCGGTGCAGACAGGGGACACCTCCGGGACAGGGCAGATGGCAACACCGGTGCACGATCGGGAACAGTGTGACAGCAGGTGGCAGCGCAGGGACAGGGTGGGTGACAAAACACCGGGACAGAGCAGGGGACATCGCCGGGACGAGAATTAGGAAAAGAATCTGCAAGAGAGGATCAGTTCTATCATGTCAGGATATTTTTTTGAGCATCCAAAGGTAAACTTGCCTCTGAATCTGTCATTAAGAAGGTAACAGGAGGAACTTAACAGCACATCTCCGCTATAAGTAAAAGTGAAACTGCTTTCAGGCTGTTTGGTTTTCCAATCTATTTCTCCTTTCTAGGAAGCATATTTCATACTTCTAAGATTAGACTGGCTGAGGCCAGTTGCTTGAGGCTCAGGAAGGCCAGGTGCTGGGTCCTGCCCTTGGGTCACAACAACCCCTGCAGTGCTACAGGCTGGAGCAGTGGCTGGAAGCCTGTTGGAGGAAAAGGGCCTGGGAGTTCTGGCTGGCAGAGCTGAACATGAGCCACCATGGACCCAGGAGGCCAAGAAAGCCAATGGCAGACTGGCTTGGGTCAGGAATAGTGTGACTAATAGGATCAGGGCAGTGACCGTCTCACTGTACTCAGGACTGGTGAGGTCGCACTTCAAATCCTTTGTTCAGTTTTGGACTCCTCACGTCCAGAAAGACATCGAGGTGCTGGAGGGAGTCCAGAGAAGAGAAATGGTGGACATCTGGTTATTGCTTCAAATATCACAATTCAACACCTGTTTCAGTTTAAAAATTTCATTGATTGTACATTGCTACAATGGCATGTACAGAAGCGCACCAAAGCTAACTTCAGTTTAAAAAGGAAATTTATTACAGATTTCTGCAACTGCACTGCTTATATACAATTACCAATTTAATTTAAAAGCTTTCTGCAGATTGGTACAACTGTACTGACCATATATAAAGATACAAATACCATTTTCAGTTCACACAATCAAGTATTGCAGGTTACAAAATAGTGCCTATATGTACATATATATATGTATGTATATAAAGTGACAAGCATCAATTGAGCTATCTAAATATCCACAGAGCAATAACTAAACTGTACAACTCTACACAGGTTTACACATATATAAACACGTATATGTACCTAAAATCTATGGTATATAAATATATTAACATCTGTGTAAATATAACAATATGCATAGTCAATCTATACATAAATATGCAAAGTACTTATCTAAATCTCTGTATACCTCTAACTAAATAAATAAATAACAGTATATAATTTGAAAAATAACTGTTGACATATAGAAACATAGCTATATACAGACAGAAATGTAACGATATACCGATATGGAGAGACCAAGATATGGACAGAACCCAGCCAGCACATTTCCCTGTGATTCCTCTCAGTCACTTCCTTCTGTGCAGAGCAGCCCTTCTGGAAACAAAGCAGACAGAGATTTAGGAAGGAAAGGAAATACTGAGTCACCTCCACCATTCTCTCAGCCTTGCCAAAGTCCCAGCACACCTGCAGCTCCACCAAGTCCCTTTCAGGCTCTCCAAGCCCATCAGCCCTACCAGTGCTGCCATCCCCCTTAGTGCCNTATACAATTACCAATTTAATTTAAAAGCTTTCTGCAGATTGGTACAACTGTACTGACCATATATAAAGATACAAATACCATTTTCAGTTCACACAATCAAGTATTGCAGGTTACAAAATAGTGCCTATATGTACATATATATATGTATGTATATAAAGTGACAAGCATCAATTGAGCTATCTAAATATCCACAGAGCAATAACTAAACTGTACAACTCTACACAGGTTTACACATATATAAACACGTATATGTACCTAAAATCTATGGTATATAAATATATTAACATCTGTGTAAATATAACAATATGCATAGTCAATCTATACATAAATATGCAAAGTACTTATCTAAATCTCTGTATACCTCTAACTAAATAAATAAATAACAGTATATAATTTGAAAAATAACTGTTGACATATAGAAACATAGCTATATACAGACAGAAATGTAACGATATACCGATATGGAGAGACCAAGATATGGACAGAACCCAGCCAGCACATTTCCCTGTGATTCCTCTCAGTCACTTCCTTCTGTGCAGAGCAGCCCTTCTGGAAACAAAGCAGACAGAGATTTAGGAAGGAAAGGAAATACTGAGTCACCTCCACCATTCTCTCAGCCTTGCCAAAGTCCCAGCACACCTGCAGCTCCACCAAGTCCCTTTCAGGCTCTCCAAGCCCATCAGCCCTACCAGTGCTGCCATCCCCCTTAGTGCCCTGAGCCCCGCCAGCCCTCTCAGTCCATACTATTTCTGTGTTCTCTCAGCCCCTGCCATGACCCTCAGCTCCCCCAGACCCCTCAGTTTCACTGCTTCCCCTCAGTCACCATCGCCTTGCCGTCCTCTCAGTGCCGTAGGCAGCAGCACCAGCTCAGCAGCACGGTTCCTTCAGCAGCACTGTGCCCTGCGGCAGCCCCGCTGCCCTCAGCCTTCCCGGCCCTTCACCAGCTCCCTGGGGCCTTGAGCCCCTGAGGGGGGCGGCGCCTGGGGCCACCGGCGCTTACCGCCGCTCCCGTCAGCTGCGGGCAGCCGGCACCTGCAGCTGAAAGTGCTGCTCCGCCCGGCCCGCCTGCCAGCCCGGACCGCAGCACGGCCACAGGGGACAAAGGTGACACAGCGGGCAAAGCAAGAGGGGACAGAGGCAGAAGAGGGAGGAAGGAGGAGGAAAAGTAGCATATACGTCTGCAAATATCAGTAGATTACCTACATATCCATAGAAATAGAACTCTAGAAATACTGGCTTCTAGAATTAAAACCTTATCTAGTTTTCATTAGGTTGCCACATCTTTTCAAAATGCTGATGTGATGTGTACATCAGATGGGGTTGTACTTTCCCATACATTGCTACATAGCATGTAGCTCACACACTGTCAGCTCTCTGGAAGGTGCCTTCTGTTGTGGGTCCTTGCTGGTGCAGGACAGCCAGCAGCTCCTGCAGGAGATGCAGAATGCAGGGACTTGTCTGATGAGCTGCATTCAAACAGCAGTGACCTACAGATGTGTGAGAATTTCCTTCCATAATGTGCAGAAACATTCAGGTGGTCATGGCTCCAGTTGGAGGGGGGAAGAGAAGCACTGCATGGTTTTAGTGGACATACAAAATTGGAGACTGTTACTGCTAAACTATGAAAGCCAGAAGAGAAATGGATGAATTTATGCACTGAAAAGCCTCTGAGATTCTTTTATTGCAGAAGGAAAAGCTATTCATAGTCCAGGTACATCTTATATACACAATTAGAGAGGATAAGAGTTTCAGAGCTGGATTTTGTTAGACAAATGTGTTGTGCTATTTAGCAGGCCCATGCAGTCTCAAGGACCCACCTGCCTTGAAAATTCCCCTGCTTCCAGACACACAAGCAAGACTACCTCTATCCAGGGTTTGAACTCATGTGCTTGACCTGCTGCCTTCTACTCTCACCTGTGGCACTGGCATCACTTTGCTCTTTTCAGCAGCACTTTATTTTGACATCTAAAATTAAAAGCAGAGAAGAATTCTGTACAAAACTGCCCTTTTTACCAACAGTGCTTCCCTCTTCTGGTGCTTGCAAATGTCCACTGTATAAATGGAGCTTGCAGCTCAGTGAGAGTTAGCTCAGAAATTTACTCACCACTTGTGGACTGGGGATTAGAGTCCAGCAAATAATTTAAAAATATGCTGCCATCCAGCACATAATCCATCATGGATGGGACAGAGATTTAAAAGCAATGTCTGCTGAGGGATCTGATGCTGTGGTTCCCACAAGTCAAAGGGAATCTGTTTTTGCAAAGGCACCAGGAGTCCAATGCTGGACAGGCTCAGGCTTTTTTCAAGAAGGTCTGACTCGAGAGGCTGTAGGAAGGGTGGTGAGAATGAGCAGATGTGCCTATGGGTGAATCCTCACTCTGATAGCTGCTACAAGGACACCACCTGACATGCACAGGACATGGGCACTGCCCCGTGCAGAGGACGTGTCTCTGAGGTATTGACAATGGAAATGCTATTCAAGTGTCATGCAAACAGTAATGAGATGGATGTCTCCCTAGCCTCTACACTTGTCATGGGGACACTCAAGCTGTAGGCATCCAAAATTCATGATTCATGAAAAAAATAGGAAAAGGCAAGTAAGAAACCTGCTGCACTCACCAAGCAAGAAACCTCCTCTTGCTGTGGTATGATATCTCCCAGAAATATCTGGGGCCTGTGACAGCATCTGAGAGTTTCCCTGAGCAAATATGTGAGCTGTAGAGACCCACCTGTAATGGACAGAAGGAAAGAAGAAAGTTCAGAAGCATCTTTCCCCCTCCTGTCAAAAGTTCAGAAGCATCTTTCCCCCTCCTGTCACTTTTAAACCAGTTTTTCTCTCCCTCGTAAAAAGACAATACTGAGGATCAATGCACCTGAGGAACTGAAAAGCTTTTTACTCTGCTACTGTGCTACAGACAGATTCAGCAGTATGGCTGCCGGTGGGGGCCTGTCTTTCAGGCCCAGGAGGCTGTGAGCACCCCAGAAAGGGTATCTCACCAAAGACAGCCTTCCAGGGGATCAGCAGCTATCCGTCGGCAGCCGGGGGAGCTCCTCATCAGGGGGCTCAGCCTGTCTCAACAGGCTGTCAGCTCTTAGTGACGTTCAGCTCCATGATTTCAGCTCTTTGTCCTGCGAGGCTGCTCCCCTAAGGCCTGCTCAGGGAAGAGAGACGAGGGGGCCCATATGGCGGTTCCGCAGAGGGTACCTTTATTCAAAGACCCAGTAGCGAAGGGAGGCCAGGGACGGGAGCTTCCCCCAGGGTCTGAGGAAAATACAGGGGTTTTTATGGGGACTCGAGGCTGGGTGTGAGGGGGTAAAAGCCAATGGGTTACAGCAAATCTACATAAGATTCTTCCCAGAGGAAGAAGCTGCGTGCTTTTTTCTGCTCTCTGTCTCCAAAAAGTTGCTCTATTATCTTGGGGTCCTGGCAAGATGGTTGACCAATCCTTCTTATCTCTCTTAGCAGGCTTCCCTCCATGGCAGGGCCGTGGTGGGTCTGCTGTTCCCCACACAGCAGCATCACTTAACGTGAAGAATCCAGAGAGTGATTAAAAGTCACTGCCTTAGTGCCCCTTGAACATCGAAAATCTCAGCAGACCCAGGTGGAAGAGACTTGCATGCTACCTGTTGACCCACTTCTGTCCAGGACTGCTTTGCGTGACAAAGAATAATAACAAGGGGCAGCTCTCTGTCACCCATGCAGCCGAGGGACCCCTCTGGCCCCAACACTCAGGGCATTCTCAGCACCCATTTTGTAAGCAACCAGTTCTGCTCTCATGGCAGCCAGCCACCAAAATCCTCACTGACTTCAGTGGGAGTAGCAGCAGTTCCCATACAGGATACATATGACTGAGCTGGACAAATGAAACACACAGTAACAAATGGACCTGTCTTTCAAAACAACCACCTGCCACTGTTGCCTTTTATTTGGAGTAGTGTCCGTCAGCCTGAGGTACCTGGTAGCCCTCAGTAGCAGCTTGGGCTTCACATGACAGACCCTTGGCTCCTGGAGGTTATGCACCTAACAGAGGTGGGGACTCCCTCTCCAGACTGACCAGGGCAGCCCCATGCAGCAGTTTTGCTCATTCCTCTCCTTAATTCTCAGAGAATCACAAATGACCATTTTATGATTGCTGAACCCAAGACAGCATCCAACCCTCCTATCACTCACCAATCCTCTGCTCACAGACAGCAGGCCCAGCATCACTGTCCCTCACTCAGTTAGCAGCCGTGTCAGAAATTCTCTGTCCCACACTCCAGGAACCTCGTGTTTTGTTTGCTCTCCTCTGCACTATATTGCCAGCAGACATCCCCACCTTGTTCCATTCTGTTTGCAGAGTCTTGTACCTATTTATCCTTAGGCACCTGGAAGGGGGACAGTCACAGAGGAGTCTCTGTCCTGTCTGCACTGGTCAGGAAGTGAAACCCTCTATAGTCACAGCTGAAAGCCTATATCTGCACAGGATGTTTTGGCTGCCCCACTCTTCCTTAGGTTTTGGCTGGAAATGCAATTGTCCTTTCTTCTTCATCTAGAAGTACCATGTTTGGGCAAAAGCTGGGCACTGGGCCCTATTCCAAAGCCATTGCAGAGCTGTCGCCCTAGCCTTCAGCCTTCTGATTGTTTTGAAACTTGTTCTAATTGTTTTAAAAATTCGTTCTAAAGTTCTCAAGAAATTCTTCTGTAAACAAAATGTGTTTTTGTAACTATCTCTCTTGTTTTCATTCCATTCATAATAAAAGAAGTCTTTGATGGACTTCTGTCGAAACCAATAAAGTTAAATTAAAAAAATCTCCCTATCCAATCCACAAAGTTTCAAAGTTTTGTATAAAAACTATAAAATATTAAACTTTGTGCTTTTTTCTCTACCACCTCCACTTGTGTGTACGTGTACTCATTTCGTACTCTCCAACAACACAGAGCAGATGAAGGAAGGAGACCCCCAATTCCAAATCATCCCTAAAACCGCAGAAAAAGAACTTCCCATTTTTAAGAAAAAATGGACAGTTCAGAGGTGCATGTATAGCTTATGCACAAGGTAAAAAGGAAGGCTGTGGTAATGACGAGGCCCTAATGCTAGGGCCTTCTCCACAAAGACTCCAATCACAGATTTGAAAATTCAGAAGGCCGTTTCATTGTTTCATTTCATTTAATGCATTTAAATAAAGATGCAGAAAGAAAGCAAAAAGCAAGAAGCTTTTCTCTCTCTCTAGCAAGCAGCAGCTTCCAGAGAGATTGTCCTCTGGTCTGTCTCCTGACCAGCCCAGTGTTCCACAATTATGAAAAACAAACAAAGACAAAGTACTTCATTGGCCAAGGAAGATACATTATCAAAACTTTCTCTTGTTTACATTCTTTGTCAAAGATTTCTCTTGAGAACTTTGCAAATGCTCCCTTTAGAAATGGAGAAGTGACACAACCCAGGATATTTAAAAGGAATTGTCTTTTTCAAGCTTGTTGCTTTGATCTTTCCAAGATCCACTAAAAGTCAGCCCACAGAAGGCAATCTGCCAATGGAACTGATGTTTTACTAAGTTTTATTGTGAGTCCCACTCAGGGCAGTTGACGCTTGGGAAAGCCATTCTGAAATGGTCCTTGCCATTGTGTTGCAATGATCAGAGGTGCCAGGCTGGAGAGAGGCATGGCTGATTTTAAAAAGGGATGCTGCTAGAAAAAACCAAAGGAGACATTAGTTTCCAAACTCAGTGTGTCTCAGGCTCAAGCAGGATTTCTCTGATGCCTAGAAATACCCAGAAATAGGAGTGAGGGGACCATTTGCATTCCATCTTCATGTTCATGAGCTGGTTATGACAGGCAAATATGGTCCATAAAACCACTAATCCATTCATCCTGGAGTCTTCAGCTCCTGGTATTTTTGCCCTGACTGCACTGTGGGAATGCTGCTTGCTGTTCCAGGGATTAGGTCCTTTCAGGAAACTCCAAATACTTAATCAGGTTTCTCTTTCCTACAGACATGAGTGACTTGAGTTGCCAAACAGAGGAGGGACACAAATCATTGCTCGGGAACCTCCAACACTGTAATGACCCATTCAGATTCATGGATTTCAGATTCATGACCCATTCTGAATCATGGATTCAGATTGGCAGGAATACTGAGATGTGTATGTGAGAAACAAGCTGGTTTTATACATTTCTTCAAGACACAGTATTTCCTTATATGGCATTTTTCACTAAGTGGTCTATCAGACATTGCCATGTCACCAACATGCTTTCTTAATGTCCTTATAAGGGGGTTATCACGAGCTGTTCACTGCTTCAGCAGGCTTTTTCTCTGTAGGGCGTCTGCCCTGTGTCATTTCTTCCCCCAAAGGCCACAGTGAGACAAACTTCTCTGCCATGGTGTTCTGCGGGTTCATGGTGTAGCTCAATTCTACCTTATGTCCCTCTACACAGTACCTCTAGGAAATGTTGATGCCAATAGGATTTAGGCCTAGGCATTGTTCTGAAGCCTACTGAGGTAAAGGTTTTCAGCACCAGGTCAAGAGCAGGGAGGGAAGTGGTGGAATGCTGATGGACTTGGCCATGGTTTGCAGGGAGAGCAGTGCCTACCCTTCCTTGCCCGGCCCTTCCTCTGCTGGATGGCACCTTCCTTCCCAGGAGTGAGAGCTGAGTGGCATGTTCTGCAGCTTCCTGTCACACAGGAAGCAGAAATCCTGAAGCAGTTCTCCTCTACTTGACATGACAAGAAGCAAATGGGGCTGGCACATCCCATCCAGCTGTCCCTGCTTTGGTGTCAGAAACTTCTACAAGCAGGGCTTGCTGGCAGAAACATCTAAGAGTGGGGCAGGAGGGATAAGCTGAAGCTCACAGTGAGTCCCCCACAGCCCCCTCCTTCCCACAGCCAATTCTCTGACCGCTTGGCTGGGACTGGTTTCAGTGGCTTCCTCCATGTCTTGGTTTTAGAGACAAGTTTAGGAGAAGAACACTCTGGAATGAGTGTTTCCTCTAACAAAAAAAGGGGTTCCAACAATCCCTTTCTGCTGATGAGAAAGTGAATACTAGTGGATGAAAGTGAACAAAACCAATTGTTTATTGACAAAGAGAGTGCCAACATGGCATGGGAAAAAAAAAAAAGAATAAATGCTAGATACTGAATTGTCAGAACCTTACCCCTTCCCCCCCAATCCCCAACCAAAAAAAACCCGCAAAATGCCAGGGAAATGAGAAAACCAACAGCTGACCACATGGTGGGGAGGAAGGGAAAAATCAGAAAATTGTGACAACTTTTGTCCCAGGGAATTAAAAAACCAAAAGGTTCTTGCAGCAGTTTGGGAAAAAAACAGATGGGAACCTGGTTAATCTCTGATGTTGGTCTCCACAGCAGATGAAGCTAGTGGATTTAGCGTCCTTTCTTTCACTGGGTTGGCTTTTCCAAGGTCTGGGGCTGAGATGGAGTGGCCACTCGGCTCCCTGCCAGTCCTCTGCTTATCCTGTCGATTTGTCCTCTGTGGCCTTGGACCAAACTAAACCAAACAGTTCAAGAAAAACCAAAGGCCAACGAAGGATTATTTTCACAGTCTCCAAGGCCGCAGAAAGGGAAAAAACCTTTTTTTGCCTAAGCTAACAAAAAGCAAGCTAGCTAAGCAACAATGAGAGCCCAGTCCACCTGGCAACAACAACACCTGGAGAGTGAGGCTTTGAAAAAGCCTGTGCAAGAACCCCAAGGGTCCCGCCTCCCCCCGGACCCACCTTAAAGCTCCAGCAACCATTTCTGGGCATAGAGCAGATGATCATGGGAATAGAAAACCACCCCAACACATTCCACCACCATTTCAGGCCTCCAGCCTGACATCATTCTACTTCAGTATTTTTATGACCAGGTAAAACTGAAAGGACTCTCAAAGTATGAGATGGGAATGCAGAAAAGATCTGAGGATGGAGCAGCTGTCCTTTGAGGACAGGCCAAGAGAGCTGGGCTTGTTCAGCCTGCAGAAGAGCAGGCCCTGGGGAAAGCTTATTCCCACCCTTCAAGACATCATGGGAGCTTCTAAGAAAAATGGGGAGACAGTTTTTAGCAGGATCTGTTGCAATGTGAACAAGGAAAATGCTTTTAAACTAGAAGATGGTCAATTCAGATTGGGTCTAGGAAGAAATTGGTTATGAGGAGGGGAGTGAAATACTGGTATAGGCTGCCCAGATAGCTGCTAGGTGCCCCATCCCTAGAAACACTCAAGGTCAGGTTGAATGAGGCTCTGAGCAACCTGATCTACTTGAAGATGGCCCTGCAGGGAGGTTGGACTAGATGATCTTCACAGCTCCATTCCAACACAAACTAGTTTAGGACCCTACTTCACTTTCATTGGAAAAGCACCAAGACTGAACATCAGTCTGAGGGGAGACCACCTGATGCTTTGGAGTGTAGCTGAGGAGCTAACCCTTACACCGAACAACTGTGTTGCCTGCAGCTGCTCCACAATTTACTTGCAGAAGTTCCTTGGCAGACCCTCGCCTGTCCTAGGCTGTGTCCAGGCAGCTGTTCAGAAAGTCAGACAAGAGAGAAGAATGTAGCAAGGTGTTCTTCAGCTTTGGGGTCCCTTGTGTGGCTGTAAGGTATTGGGCCTGAAGTAAAAGGAAACATGAGACTCCACCTGTTTCTTCCATATCTGAACCTGCTCCCCTAGACCACATTCCTTAAGCTCCAGTTTCCAGTGGTAGTTTCTTCCCTGGCAGAGGGTTAGAGACAAGCTTTCACTACCAGAACACAAAAAACATAAATGCAGCCACACTTGTTCCAACATCCAAAGGATCTTGCCTTGACTGTCAACTTAATTGGCTGACCTAGTTAGTAGGAAATTTCATCAGCAGAACCACATTTTGCTCCTTGGAGAATTGACTCCAAATTTTCCGTGATTTAAAAAGACCTATGTGAAGCTGAAATTGGTTTCCTATGATACAGCTTGCAAAAAACAAGTCCACTGCAAAGGAAATCCACTTTTGCAGTAGCTGCAGAGGCAATAACCTCCCCAATTTATTTAATATATCAAGACACAGGCAAAGATTCAGTACACAAGTATAGCTGCCATCTGTCTGGCTTGGATAAGTCTGGGATCTGAAACAAAGATCCCAGACTTATCCAGGCCACCCAGGCACATGAGAGAACAATATCCAGATGGTTTAGAAGCCTGAAACTGTCTAAGAACCAATGCATTTGGAAAAGATATTTCAGTTGTGAAGGAAATTGATGCTCCATGGTTAATAAAGGCAAAAGCAAACAGAACTGCTTGGGGTTTGGTTTGATTTGCTTAGGTGGTTTTTTGGGGGGTTGGTTTGTTTGTTTGTTTGTTTGTTTTAAAACTGAAGTGGGAAATGTAGCCGAGTATCTTAGAGAACTTGGACATGATTGTGTAATGGAATGAGTTTTAAGCTATCTAGGTAGGCCTCAGATTTAGGCCTGTGTGTAGTTATGAAGCCTGTTGCGCAGCAAGAAATTTTAATTAAGGTGTGTTTAGATTTTAGAGAGAATAGTTCTATTGTAATCATGGTAGCTGCCTTAACACTGAAAATGTTTGCATTTTTTTCACACTGTATACCAATTAGAAAGCACCTGTAACTGTAAACTATCTGAACTCTATATAACCAGCCATTTTGAGATAATAAAGGGAGAACATATGACTAACCACATTGGTTGTATCATCCGTTGCTCTGTTCCAGCTCCCGTTATTAGAGGTACCCTGGCAGCCAGGACGGCCAACTGTGTCCTGGGGTGCATCAGGCTCAGCATTGCCAGCCAGGAGAGGGAGGGGATTGTCCCACTCTGCTCTGCTCTCTCTGGGGTGGCTTCACCTCGAGTGCTGGGGCAGTTTTGGACACCATAATTGCAGACATTAAGCTATTAGAGAGCATCCAGAGGAGGTCTGTGAAGATGATGACAGGTCTAGAGGAGAAGCCATATGAGGGGTAGCTGAGGTCACTTGGTCTGTTCAGCCTGGCGAAGAGAAGGCGGAGGGAATACTTCATGGCAGTGTACAACTACCTTGTGAGGCGAAGAGAAGGAGCAGACACTGATATCTTCTCTGTGGTGACCAGTAAATGGCATGAAGTTGTGTCAGGGGAGGTTTAAGCTGCAGAACAGGAAAAAATTTTTCACCCAGAGGGTGGTTGGGCACTGGAACAGACTCCCCAGGGAAGTGGTCACATCACCAAGCCTGACAGATTCAAGAAGTGTTTGGACAATGCTCTCAGGCCCATGCTGTGATTCTTGGGGTGTCCTGTGCAGGCCCAGGAACTGGACTTGATGATCATGGTGGGTCCCTGCAAATTCAGCATATTCTGTGAGTGTATGATTCTAGAATACCAGCATTTCAAAGCCTATTTATCACACTGCTGGAACATGCTGCTAGAAAATTCTTGTCATTCAGAGATGTTGGGGCCTTGCCGGCCCCGTGGGTTCCAGGCCCGTCGATCTTCCTCNTATAATATATAGAGCAAAATGCAGACTACAAATGCACACTCTGTGGTACACTAAACAAAAACTCTTTTCATTTCTTTGGTGCTTTCAGGTCCTCCAAAAGGGAAGGAAGCTTCTCCCATGGGCTTAGGTCAATGGCTAAGATGTTTTGTGGAGCTCTAGGGATAAAAGTCCCCAGAGGAGCAGGAAAGGTTCTCCAGCCTTCCTGGGCTCCAACAAGAGACAGCTCAAAGACAGTTCAAAATGCATACATGAAATTTCAGGCATCACTGAAGGCCAATATGGCATGTTTCTTATCTGTTTACATTCCACTCCTCTTCTGAGGTTCTCCCATTCATGGAACCAAAACTGCAGCAGGTGCTGATCGGCTTCAGGGACATTTTTAGAGCTGGGCCCTAGAGGAACTAGTTCAACCTGGCAGGAATGGGATTTTTTCTCATGGGAGACAGAATATTGGACAGATTAGAAAGACACTGGTATCTGAGACTATTCCCACCTTACTTTGAAAGAGGTTTCCATAAAGTGAGGAGATCCTTCTTCCATCATTTTTATGCCTGCAATGCCAAGCAACCAGCTGTCCCCTTTGCGGGGAGTTGTGGCCTCTCACAACTTCTGGTGCCATCCACCAAGTAGTCCCAACAATGGAGATCCATTTTTCCTGCTTATGGGTGAGTTGAGCACTGAGTCCAAAATCACCTGAGCAGGAAACTAACACTCTCAAAGCCAGATTCAGTTAGGAAATCAAGAAAAAGAATCCCTCCATGCTCTGAGAATGCACTCTTGAATCAGAAAAGTGGCCATGCTGTTTCCTCAGGGCTGCGGCCAAGAAAATATGGAATTGGCCACTAAACAAAATCGTCACATTTCATGCAGTGGCTTCTATTTATTCACCTGTAATTTGAGATACTGTAACTCCCTTCCTGTGAAAGGGATACTCATAAACCAAAGTCAGTCTTGACACCTTGATCCTTGAGATATCTCTCAGCATGTTGCAGCTGTGTCCTCAGCTCGCAGCAGGGGTCTGTGTACAAGCATTACATTTGGGCAGCTGGCAGTCACTCCAAAACAGCCCCACACCTCATGCTGGGAATGCTGCACCTGACTAAGAATACCTACCTAACTTGACAGATCCACCCAGACCCAGAAGGATGTTGGCACTTTTATCTCTGTGGATTACTTTCTTGGAATGCAGAAAAGCCAGTCCTTGCAGGCACTGAGAGAGAGAAAATGAATAGGAAGATGAAAGTTAGTGATCAGATTTCATAACACAAGAAAGGAATCCTCTCTACAAGATGTCCTTTCTAAGGGAACAGTGAGTAACGGCATAACATGCCGCTGGCAAGAGAAACAGCTCGCCACTCCAACCCTAATCAAGCAGTAGCCTTTTATGTGAAGGCAAATTAGCTTTGGAAAGTGAAAAGGCAACTGTTGTTGTCGCAGTTGAGTCCGAAAGACAGCAAAATTCGTCATGAACTTTTTCAGAGAAAAGCCATTTATTAAAAGAAATCCTTCTGGGTCTGGGTGGATCTGTCAAGTTAGGTAGGTATTCTTAGTCAGGTG
>VZTN01025612.1:22334-44924 GCA_013400515.1 Erpornis zantholeuca | reverse complement strand
CTGTTCAAAGTGCTGTACAAACACTAACCATCTAATCCTCAGAACAAACATGAACTGCAAGTAATAAAAAACCCACCCTGAAAGCCCACAACGCAAAAATGAATAACCAACCATGCCACCTGAAAAGGCAATCTCACCTTTCCTGCAAAGGGAAAAACCAGCGTGATAAATGCAGTACTGTGTGCTGGGCCCCTGAAAGCCATTAAGAAAGTCACTATCACAGATACAATGGTAAGAGCTCCCAAATCACAGTCCTATACTGGTGCCTTTAAGGTACAATAGTTTTTAGCTCCTGATGTCTTTCTCATTAAACTCTGCAGGTGATAGCCTGCACAGACACAAGAAGTCTAGGGCAAAACAAAGAACAGCAACAAGAAAGCAAATACATAAATATTACAAGAAACACTGTCAAAAGATGATTTGAAAAGCCAATTTATGAGCTTACAGACAATACCTTGGTGGCACGTATTTGCCTGTGAAGGTCAGTTAGTTGCTGGATTTTGTATTCTAGTTCTGAAATCTGGGCTTGAAGCCATGTCCAACGGCTGCCAATACTAGCTCTGTCTGCAAGCCACTTCCATTCAGAAATATAGCTGCTGTAAAGACAAAATGCTGGTTAGTCCAAAAATAAAGATAACCACATTTACACAAGAACATTTTTGACAGCTGCTCTGCCTCATGTTGCAAGCATCTCAGTTGCTTTCAGAAGATATCTGATTATACCCACACAGTTTCACATCAGCTTATTTCTGTAACAACAGAACTTGCCCAAACCAGTACAATCCATGCTCACTGGCTATTCCCAAACTAAGCTAGTTTTTTGTTCTGGATTATAAAACTCAGAGCTGGGTAAACTACCAAACTGTATCAGTTAAGGCTGATAACAGATGTGTAAAGAATTCCACTAGCTCCACCAGCAAGAAACCAAATTCTTACACCACACTTCCTCCCACAAGCTTTGACAAATATTGTTTGCTAACAACTGGAATCTAATAAAACATCATCCAGCAATGACCAGCTAGGTATCAGGTCACTACCCAAAAAAACCCCAAAAAGTAGTTTTAATTTCTTTTATTCAACCTGTTTTATAAATATCTGTGTCAGTTTAGTATAGTCATGTCACTTTTATTGCTGTTCAAAATAGATGTTTTTTGTAACACAAAAAATATGCCTCCTGGAACTTGACACTGTGAACATCTTAATTTTATTATGCTATATTCATCACTGGTATCAGCAAACATTCAACCTAGAACCTACATATTAAAGAAATGAATGATGAAACCATACCATGCAACAAACAATCGTAATATTCAACAAGTTTAAGCAACGCAGACAGCACAATACAGTATTTTAGTATGTAACTTCCAGTACTATCCTATCATTACCTGAGTTGTTTATTTATTTACAGAAAGTAACTGGTGTTTTTTTCCCCAGTGAAGCTGTCAAGCAGTTTGCCACAGCTAACTTAAAAGAACTGTAAAAACAAAAATCAAACTTCTAGAAAAGAAGTGCTTTTTCTCAAGTTATTGGGATAATTACTGGATCTAGATCTGTGATGACACTGTAAGTTTTGCACATGCAGAATACATGATCTCCTGCTCCCCAGGCATTCAAGAGCAAGGAAGTATCACAAAAGATACAAGAAATAGCAGATGTCAATGATCTGGCGTAGGAACATTATACAAGTATAATTGTTTCATGCAGAATTTTGTGTCAACTACCTCCACAACAGAGAAATGCAATACAGCCCCCTGCAGAAGATGGCAGACATGTCCTGGGGAATAATCAAATTTGAGAATCCTAATATTTTCAAGGCTAGTATTATAAAACATAATATAACTCAAAATTTCAGAACCTTCAGTCTAGTTTAGCTATCAAAAATAGTAAGAATAGACACGGTCTCTAGTAGGTCACCTCTAAAATACATAATCTTCTCCCTTTTTAACATAAATTATCCTCCCACATAATATATCACCAGTTTAAACTCTCGTACACAGAAAAAATGAACATAAAAATAATGGAGATGAAATGTCCTATTTAAATCCAAATTCTACAAGGAAGCAATGTGAATTACTACCGAAAAAACCCTCAAAGAACTCCATAAATATATATATATAAATAAATTACTTACACTTTACATATTCTACTATTAATTTTCTCCTAGGAAAAAAATATGAAGTCATCTTGTGAAAATCTATTCTCTGACCTCTTTTTATTTCTCTTTTTCTTCCCATTATTACCAGCAAAGAGTAAAGAGTCACGATTACTTATGCTTTAACAAGATCTTCCTAACAAGAACTTCTCTGGGATTGACAGCTTTTGCCCATCTGCGCTCCTGGAAGTCATAAAATACTCTTTGCTGGGAAAGGGAGGGAATCTGAATTCCACATTTTTAATTTAAATGTGTTCACTGAGTCTATTAAAATCCCTCAGTTAATAGTTTTAACAGCAAAAAAAAAGTTAAAGAGGAATAAAGAGGATAACTGAGAAAAACCCAACAGGAGTATTGAGGTGTTTATTTCTGCTTCTTTCTCAAAATGCAATTGAACAAATGAACAATGAAACCCCACAAACCAGGACACTGTAAAACCAAAGCTGAAGTGAAAGGAAATAAATCACACAGACAGATTCACCTCCCAAGCTAGATGCAACAGTGTGGGGAAGAAGGTGAGCTACCCTCAGACTGAGGAGGAGCAGGAAGCAAATGAGAAGAAAAGTAAGGTGTCCTGTAGACACCTGGGAAACAAGAAGAGGAATGGAAAGGGCCAGAACTGGTCTTATGTCACCTACACTGCATGAAATCAGAGTGGCATAAGGGAATCCACAACCAATATCGAACCACAGCTGACAGTAGAAGGAATGTTAAACGTTGTAACCTCTGAATATTACTGTCTTATACATACAACAAGAATCCTCTGCAAAGTTATATCATAAGTTACTTTTCAAAAATGTTTGCATTTTTTTCCCCTTAAACACAGTACTTAATCTTGAATCAATTGCATTCACTGTTGAACATATTAAATATATTTTTGCTTCATTCTAAAACACTATGCAAGTATTTCTTAAGGCTTTAAGTTCTATTACATAATTAAAATAAAAGCATTTAATTACACTGTGTAACAATGTCATTAGGCCCCACTCTAAGGAAAGGTTTCCACCTAACTGAACACAAACATTTTATGCTCAGGCCAAAGGAAGCCGTTTTAGCTTCTCCACCTTGCCAGCCCAGGCTGTCCCATGGCCAGTGCCTGCTCAAAGACTTGGGCAGCTACACAGTGACATGGATTAGAGTTGCTCCTGATTAATTTTAACTTTAGGGGCAGCATGACTGAATCAAGTTTAAGTCTAGATCCCTTTCCCAGCTTTGATGCATTGCAGACAGGATGAGACAGAAGCACTGGTGAACTCTGTTCCCATCCCTGTCACTCCTATTTGTTTGATCTTGCATTATTTTTTACCATCTTTTCCTCTAAGTCTATTCCTCTACAAATCTTTTAGTAAAGTTTGTAACTCCTAAGAAGATAATCACTGTGAGCTATCCTCACATCCCTGAAGTGAGCTTTCGCATGCAAAGTAGTATGGTCGCTTAAGTGACAAATAATAACCTATTTCTGCAACAACAATGAAAAAAAAAACCCCTGAAACAAAACCCGAACTGGCAAATCTGTTCCTGGGATGCTAGATAGTAAAGTTTAACATTCACTCAGTAAAGGACGTTGTTTCAAGCTGGGTCCAGTGAATTCATTAATTCTGCAAACCCAGAGAAGAAAAAAAAAAAAAACACAACAAAAAAAATCAACCAGAAACAGTTATAAAAATAACCAGGTCTATCACTGAAGGAGGAAGTCAGAAGCAGGTGCTAAAGGAGAAGCTCCTGTTCTTGTTTTCTGTTGTGAATGAGACAAGAAAAAACGTTTCTCTCTGTCCCGCTTCCTGTGTGTTCCTTTTGCAAAGCATCTTTACTTGGTTTCCTTGCTTTTGACTCTTAAGATCATACATCCTCCACAGGAATTCCAAAATCATTCTTCTGCTGACAACTCGGTATAAACCATATATAAACTTTACACTGGTAAAGTTTCTCATGTTCAAAAAAAACATACAGTGGAATATTAAATTTGCATATAAACTTACTGCTCTTGCAATGACTCTAAATCTACATAAATGACTCTATGATCTACATTCATCCAGGACTATTAGAATTGGAAGAAGACAGAGCAATGCTGATTTTGTATGAATGAAACATCTCATTTAAACTGCCCTAGAAAAACATGCTGGAATTTTATTAGGAAAAAACTTGTTTCCAGGTGAAATACCTGCCTGCATTTCTACTTTGGCTGGACTGCAGGTCAGTCCTGCACAACTTGCAAGAGAAGGAAAGAAAAGAAATGCAGATGAACAAACAAGGCACAAGGAGCACAGACACAAATGCAGACAAAGTACGATCAAAAATGTAACTAGGAGCAGACATTCAGGCTGTACTGGGGCATCCCAAACTATGGGAAAGAATTCAGCTGAGGATCATCAGCAACAGCAGAGGCAGTATAAGCGTTTCACTAAACCTGCTTGCTTCTGCTGAGACTGAGGAGACACGTAATGATCACTAAGTACTGCTATTACAGTTGGTACTGTTGCTGGAACTGAAGGAAGTTTTCCGCCATGACCTAAGGACAGAATTCACACACTGTCACCTTCCCTCAAAGAGAAATACTGAGAACCAATTTTTACATAACCAAACCAACATTGGTTTTTACATAACCAAACACAACAGGACCCTCAGAAGTATTTCCAGTGCCTCCACTGTGTTTTGGGTGAGATTCATGTTTTCCCAATAGCTAAGATCAGCCTGTCTCAAAAAACAAATGCAGGCAACCTAGCTGAGTGCAAAAGGGTACTGCTAACCAAGATAAAATTGCTGTGCTACACACACTGCTGTTTGAGGTGTGTGCACTCTTTTGGTTACAGGAGAAGAGAAGAGGTGGAATTTAAACCTTAAAGACATACTTATTTTATTTTTATAAGCAAACAAAACAATAAGCCTGAAAAGAGTTCATAAATGATGGAGAAACACAGTGGTGTTTAAAATGCACAAAACACACAGAACCTGGGATTGATAGTAATTATCCAGGAAGGTTGGTTCAAGCAGGTATGATGAGCACAGGAAAGATCATTTTAGAGAGTGCTGCCCTGTGACCATGGCAAGATTCTCCACAGGTATCTTATAGGCTGAAAATTAAAAGGAAACTAAAGCCTTCCACCTTTCTAACTCCCAGTGAGAACAAGTAACATGCCCTACCATGACATGTCTGCAAGGACAATGACAGGATGCTTCCTGCTAAACAGGAAAGGAGCATGCTTGCAACAGACCCACATCAAAACTCAAAAACCCCATCTACCAACCCATAACACAGTCAGCTTTCAAATGGCTTTAAAAACACCAACATTTTCAAGTAACAACACTCTTAAATGCACACAAGCCAGAGAGCAAGGCACTCACATAGTGTGGGTGGGAAAAACAATCCTCCAATTCCAAAATTCTTCATTAAACATAAGAATGGCAGTTGTTCCTGACATCTCCTCACACTTACATTTCTGCTCAGTCTCTTAACATGGGGTATTTTGCTCTTTCTGCTATGTGATGTTCCCTTCAGTTTAATCCACACTGTTGTGGCACCCAGTTTTCAGATGATACAATCCTAAAGTGACTCTTGTGGGCAATTCCTGGGCTAACAGAGGCCTACTGGCAATCACATAGTGGTGAAGTCTTTGGGAGCAAGAAGCAGCTCATAAACCACAGAGACTTTACCCTCAGGATAAAGAGCTAATCACCTTCCTTAGTGGGAATCAGTGAAAACAATGGCAGAAGTTTATTGTTTTTATGAAGAATAGATCTCCAGAAACTGAAAACCAAGAAGAAATCAGAAGGCTCTCCATTCTTTAAATTCCATCCAGACATCATAGGACTCACTATGAACTTCATGAAACATTGGAAAAAAAATCACTCGTCCCCCAATTCTCTTGGGGGGCTCACTCAGTTGTACAAAAATACAAAATATTCTCCACATGTCACTCTATCACAAATGCTGCACAGCACACTAGTGTGGTGGGAGTCCCTCCAGGACTGGAGCTGATAGCTGTGAACCTCTTCAGCTGCCCCTAATTTTACGCCAGCATTACAGTCAGTTCTCTGACTAGACATGGCAAAGCCCAAAAAGCAACTGTCCCGAATACAAGCATTTCTTGCAAGCCGCTAATGTGGGCCCAGGGCTTCTGATACCTTTGGTAAACATGGTGGAGAAATTCCACATGTGCCTTTTTCTTCTCTCTGCATTCACTAACAGTAAATAAGAGATTACCTACGATGACTAGAAGATGATATAATATAACATATTCAAATTAGGTGAATTCAGACCTGCTCATATTTTAGATAACCTTATCTAGATCTTCCTCCCAAAATAAAAGTGCTTGCCCACTCCCATCCAAAACCTCCAACACTTGTAATGGCTGAACAAATATGTCCAACTATGGAATGACCTGTAAATTCTTTCTCAAGGACTAGTTCTTCCAGCACACTTACATAATGTTTGTTTTCAGGATGAACTAACTTCAGTTGCTGTTGAAGTATTAATTCCCCTGGACCAGTTAACTGTTAAACCTGTAGTAACTACATAACTAAAAATGCCAATGTGTGCTGTTTCATGAATGCAATCTCTTCTATGCATTCCTGAGTGCAAAAAAGATTAAAACAAACTGTAACAAAATCTTCCCTCTAGTATTATAATCAATCGACATTACACAATACCCCACTATTTACTGTGGCAGTTCACTCTCAGCCTATTCTCAGACTATCCGGGAGCAATATGCTGTTTTGGGATAACCAACACCAAACCAAGATATGTACCCCCCGCCCCCCACTCCCACTCAAAAAAAAAAATCAATCAAGGGAATTTCTCTGGTGCTCAAAATTAGCCTGCAACCTCTGTGAAGATCTGCAGCCAGATTGTTCTTCTGGAGCCTTCCAGGTTGCTATTCCTTTGGTGTTTAACAGAAATTTTTATCCAGCAGACATTTTCCTCTGAAACACTAGACAGCTTCCCAAAACACGGGTTACAGTTCTCCCTATCATCTACAGACATCAGCAACTGCTTATCACAACAATTTCTGGCACCCATGGTCAGTCCCACCATCTCTGACACACTGAAGCTGTTCAACACTTTCAGAATTGCATCCAATAACGCATGTTGGTACCAACACATAATACACATCTTATCTTTCCAAACGAAAAAACAGTATCCAGATGAACATTTCTGTTATGCTATCAGGCCTGAGAAATTTATGTGGTAACACCGGAAATTATCAACCATAGTGGTGAGTTTTCTCTTGAAGAGAAAATTCATGGGGGAAAGAAAGTAAGTAGCAAGGAATTAAGTAGTAACAGAATCAAATTTTTACATCTTCCACAAAATGAGAAGGGACAGTGGGAAAAATAGAAGAGGAAAACAGATATTCAGAAAAAAAGGCTGTAGAAGAAAACTGAAAATATGAAAAGTCTCTGTGCTTAGATACCCTAGCAAAGGAGAGATTTCCTAAGAATTTCACTGGCGCTCTACATATGCTCCCTCATCTGAGAAATCCCATCTTCCACACTGATGAGATGCCACAGCCAGTATTTGCCTTGTTTCCTGCAAAGAATCACACTACTGCTGCTGTTTTATATTAGAAACTGAACTGTTACACTTGCATTGAATTGTTAACTCAGTTTGGGGATAGAATAAATTAAAAATTCAGCTTCTTAAAGGATCTGTTAGAGTGTTGAATCTTTCCACTGGCTGGCTTCACAATCTGGTACGTGCTTTTCATCTGCAGTTCTGTTTACTTAATTCTTTAGAGCTGTGTTAATTATAAAAGGCTAAATGGGTTAGTGGAGGTGGAGTCAGTTATTAACCACCCAGGAAGTAAAAACCTGCAAAAGGTAAACAACCAGCAGCATTTCCTCTTAATAAAATAAAAAAACCCCAAACATGCTGTAAATTGAGTATCTGCCAAAGGCTTTTGTTAAAAATACTTTAATATTCATTTTTAAGATTCTACTGTCTGCTACAGCACGCCAGCATGCTGTACCTCAGTATATACCTCAGAGAAGCAGGTAGTGCCAAAATGCAGAGAAAGAAACTTCAAGAACAGCAGGGCTGCCTAGAAACAAGCTTCCTTTCTTGCCTTTGAAATGGCACAACATCAATAGATTAACAGCAGAACACCAAGAACACAGGCCTAGAAATTCTAAGTATTCCACAACTGCGCTTCAAAATGAAACCAAGTAGTACTACAGCTGTAGCCCATGCTCAACATAAAATATAGCAGAGCTTACAAAATACATTCCTTTAAAGATTTGTGCAAATGGAACATTTTACACAAGAAGCTTATCAATGCTGTTCAGCCACTGAGGTTTATTCCAAAATTTATATTTATATTCTTACAAGGAAAAGATGGTTATGGTATTCATATAAGGTCCAACTCCATCTTATAAATCAGTATATATATATATATACATACACCCATGCACATATATAGTATCAGATTCCAATGTAAAATGTGTAAGAACCAAATTCCTTTTGAGACATTTTGGACAACTAACAGTTGAACCAGGAAGGTTCATGCCAGATACACTGGAAATCAGCAGCAGACTTTTGGCAGTGGAGGGGTTATAGCCCTACAGAGCAGTATGAAACTGTCCCTGCAAGGACTGCCAGGAGGGGCTGTGGTAGGTAGGGAAGTCCATGACAGAGAAATCAGGTGAGAAAAAGCAGGAGCAGCAGCAAAGACACCACCACGTACGTCAGTGGCACATCCATGTCCCACTGCTGGGAATGTGCCTCGTGTGGGGAGTGCTGTGGGGAAGGGGCTAACAGGAGAGCTGGCAGTGTGCTCCTCTGGCTGGAAGGGCACTTGGGCACATCTGACACGGGTCCCACTTCAGGCCCTGAGGCAAAGGAAGCTGCAGAGGGGCTGTGCTGAATGTGAAACCTCTGGGCTGGGAGCCTGCAACAGGATGGCCCCAGCAGGGACCCCGGCACCTGCGCTGAGAGCATGGGACACCCTGGTACATGAGAAATCCGGCCATCAGGTCCCCCAGTTGCTGCAGGCATGCTGTGATTAGGTAATAGAGGAGGAACCAAAGAAAACTTGGCTGTCTGCCTCACAAGGCAAGGATGGAGGTCCTTCTGAGGTTAAACTCCGTGATTCAGTCTGCAGGGACCTGGGGTGGGGAGTATAATGAACAGAAGTTTGAACGGTTTGGTATTTGGGTGTTTTGTAGGAGCCTGGGATAGAATTTCACTGAGTTTTACTGCTGATCAGTCTACCCCATGGGCTGGGAAGAAAGGGAGTTTGTAGTGCACATATATTCAAGTATAGAGCTTCAGGTTTTTTTTTTTTTCCAACACCAGAATCAGAAATTAGAATTTTGCTAATTGAAAATTGAATTGATTTAAATTCCCCAACAGAAAATTTCTTTTGACTCATAACAGCTAGGCAATGTGTGTGGATGACAAAAAAATAATTTACAGCTGTTTCAGTAAAAAAAGAGCACAGGTCAATATATTTAAATCCAACATCTAACATCACATTCCTAACCCATATTTAGCAGTATGAATGAAACCCTGTTACAGGAGAGCATTCCTATTTTAGGAAGTCTTTATACACACTTTTTACTTCATGTGAAAATGAAAGCATTTAAATGATTTCCTGTATCTGGGGCCCACGTATGCTGATTTTCAAAGGCACTGGATATATCCCTTTGAAGCATATTCTCACAAAATCAACGTTAGCTACAAACCAAAATAACACTGCCCTTGCTTTACAAGAAATTATAAAGACAGTTCACTGTTGTTTGTAAACAAATCTTTTGATTAAAACAAACACATTTCACAGTTTAGTGAACGAAAAAAGCTAGCCATAAAATACTCATTATTCAGCAGCTGACATCAAGAACCAACTTTGTGTCTCCAATTTAATTAGGCATAGAAGGTTACATATGTATACACGTGCCTGCTTAATAGATATGCTATGCTACTACATCAGCTTGACTGTGTATTAAACAATTATTAAGAAGAGCAATGCCGAGTTTTTACGTAATATGAATTCAACACCCATCTAACTGAAAAGATTTGACATTCCCAGCTCCAAGTTTCCCTTGCAGGTTAAAACCTGTCAAACCTTCTGCCCTTCACTAAAACCTTTCAGTCTGCCTTCAGCAGCTGCAAAAACATTAACATAATTCCAGGTTAGAAATCAGGATCCCCACTCACAAGAATATTACTCTGGTATTGTGAGAACAAAGTCTTGTTCAACAGCAAGGTTTTATTGCTGCACATGAGATCTCCAAAGCAAAACAGTAAATGGATGTTGGACCCTAAAGAAGCTATAAATTCATTTTACAGAAACCCAACCAAGTGAGGTTAAATATATTCTGAAATAATACATGTATCCTTGGAGTTAGAATAGAAGGTAATGTAAAGATATCTTTTCTTTCATTCTCCTCCCACATCCAGTGATAGGAGCCAAGAACTGAGAAAACAGAATTCTTGAAAAAGCAACATATAAAACATTCTCAAATTAGCATATTATTAGCACCAATGAATTTATACTTATTCAAAAGCCCTCATATTAATCTTCTATGCAAACAAGACATTTCCTGGATTTATAAACTAAAAACGTCTTAAAACCAGGAAACAAGTGCGGATTTGTGCTTAAGACCAGCATTTAGTCCTGGTAGGCTCTTCCTCCCCTTCCTGAACTCATAATTCAGTTCTCCTATCAGTTATTAAATGAAATTACAGCTCAGTGTGGAAAATCAGGACCTGACCTTGCAAAAACAAACAGCCTTACTTTATAACATGACTCCAAGACTTGCAACAAACCCTGTCCCTTAAGCAGTGCTGTGTATAGCCAGGCCTGCAGAACTGCATTGTTGTTGCTCAGTTAGCCACAGAAAAAATGCTAGGAAAAATGGAAAACAATCTAGAACAAACAGATTAGATCTGAATATACTAGTCATAACGTTTTCTTCCTTCCTGTGTTTTCTCTGCTTTAATGCTCCCCTCCCCATCACATGTTTGTACTAAAAGCAGATTTCTCATCTTCTCTTTCCAGCTAGCAATCTAAGGGGGAAAAATAAAGAAGAAGAGAAAAAAAAGGAGAAAGATTTACTATCTCTTCACATTCATTATGAAAGTTTCCAGGCACCATAAACCCTGTGGGCGTGGAAAAATATAACAGTGTGTCTTTGTCACACTTGAGGTTGCTGGATGATAATCAGTAAAACATGTGTTTCAGAAATCAGAAGAAAAAGCATGAAAACATTTTAGAGGGAAAAACCCCACCAAGTGATGCAAAAGGAATGTATTTGGATAGGGAAAGAAGAACTGGGAAAATGAGGCACAGGACTTTTCATGAGTAGAAAGAGCTACTTATTTTGCAGAAAAATCTATTGCAAGCTGTTTTTCTGTCTAATCGATTAGGTGCATGTATTACTGTTTCATGGAATGAGCAGCTGTTTCTTCAAAGAACCACAGTGATGTATCCTTTGATTCTGGAATATCACACATGTAGTGCACATAGAAGAAAAGCTCTGCACTCTGCAACTTTAAAGGTTTCCCAAACGACCACCCTAGCATCAGAGTTCTTTGTGGTACATTGTACTTCCTACTACATCAGGAACAGACACAAAATACATCAATAAGAATGTGGAGTTGGCCTAGCAGGATACACACTGCTCCCAGAGTGGAGGTGTGTTTCTTTGAAATCTATCACTATTTCTATGTATAATCTTTCATCTTCATGAGCCACAAAAATCAACTAGTTTCAAGTAAATTCAGCTGGTGAAATGTTGTCTATGCTGCATATCAAGTGTTAGTTACGGATTCCTTAAAGGAATTACTCACGGTCAGCCTTTGCGTTTCCTTCCTTGGACACTCTGTCTGCTCTGGTTTCTAACACTCAACAGGGAGCCAGCAAGCAGCACCAAACAGCTGCCTTTGAGAAACTACAGAGAAGGACTACCACATCCCCTAGGTAGTGGGAATTTCCTATGCCCAAAGGATGGAATGGTACTAAAATACATCTAAAAGTTACTGCTGGAAATGTGGTGCTATGAAAACCGACAGGTTAAAGACATTAATGAGCTGACAGTAGCAGCAAAATGACAAAGGTCCTGAAGACACTCAAAAGAATAAAATATGTTTCGATTAAGCTCTTATAATGCGATAAACCTTTCCAATTACTCTATGAGCTAGAAAAGTTCGATAAGTACTGTGAATTGCCTTCACCAGCAGACCAAGGATCCTGTCTTGAGGACAGAATCTATGGAATGCAGGAACAATGGTTTAAATATCTTACAACAGCAACAATTTGCAACTAAACAACAAAGGTATTGAAATAGATGGATAAAGACAATCTTACTTGAGCCACAAAGCATTGAGATACAGCTCAGAAGAGCTTATGTCAACATTCACTGGGAAAACTCTTTTCAGGATAATGAGAATGAACAGGTTCAAAATGCTAAAAGTAACAACAGGTCTTTTAACTAGCATGAGGAATTGGAGCTGGAATCAACTTCTCCCTCCTGATGGGAAACAGACTATTCTCAGGTAGACATGGCAACTGCAGGTTCCTCCCTGCCTTGCCCATTAGATTGGTATCTCCTCCCCCTACAAAAAGGATGGAAAACACCACAGTCATGACAATGACCAGTCACCAGTGTGATTATACCCTCAAGTTAAATGCAATCAGTATACTGAGATATGGGCAAAACCAAAACATTCTTTCCATTCATCACTACATTACTTGACCCTTACAGTATCTACAGTTTAGTATTATGAAGAATATCACAGAGAAATTCAGAGTAAAAGTCCTCACTATGAAAAAAAAAAAACATTCCACACACATGAGGAAATGAGTATTCTCTCATCTACATGATCCCATTGTTTCTGGAAAGCACTTAGAACCAACTCCCAAGGAGAGAAAGGTATTTCAAAGCATGCAAATACACTTAGCAGAAATTAAAATGGTATTAACTATGTTTCATTTGTCCAGATGAAAGGCAATCCAAAGGGCCTTAAAATGGCAAGGCTCAGGAACCAGCAAATCTCACCAGCTGAAATAGTGAATAACTGATTTACGTTTGTTACCCAAAAGAAAAAGGGCAGCATTTTAGCCACAAAGGCAAATCTTAGGAAGGTTGGAGAAATTAAAAAAAACATTCTGAGCTGAAGATAATCGTAAATTCAAGTAAGAGATAGCCTGTCCTCACTGCAATGTTAATTCAAGCACTGCCTCAGCCTAGGCACCCAGACAAGTCTTTTGCTTATATCAGGCAGTACTTTTAACTCTGAGCTTGCTGGCCCAGCAGCACATCTCGAATGCCAGTGATTCTTTCCCTGCCAATATAGCAAGGCTGTTGCTGCTGGACAGCCACTCAGAAGTTAAAAAAAGGGAGAAGAATAAACAACTGAAAATAAAGGGCCACACCGAGTAACACCACAGATCATCTACGCAGTTCTCCTGCCTCTTAGGAGTAGCTAAGAGAACAGTGTTACAACAGTGCACACATGGAGGGAACAGTACTTCTCCTGAACATTCCCTTCAGAACTTCCCTGAACAATAGCAGCTTGGGGATTTCCTGAGCCAAAGGTGATGGGTTTGCTCTTAATAATCTTCTGTGGAATTTTTCATCAGTGCAACAAAGCAAACTGAGTAAACCTTAAGTAGAAAGATAACTCAAGGAACCCCGAAAGCCACAAGAAGGAATAAAGGTAAAGGACTGGCAAGCAGAGTTAGAAATTCAAGTGTTCCTGGCAGGAAGAAAAAAAAAAAACATCACACAAAACTTTGGGGCAAGTTTCACATTATCCACTACCCTTCAAGAATCAAGGATTTCTCAAGTTTTCTTTAGCAGTTCATGTAATCACAAAATAAGAATCCTAGAGGCAGAGCTATTACTCAGAAGTTCAACTGTATCAGTTAAAAGAAGAATGTGGATTCTCCTATGCTGGGGAGACCCCAAATGATGTTTTTCATCAAAATATTTGAAAAAATAATTACTTTGCAAACTCCAATATTTAAGGTGATTCCAAATTAGTTGGCAAGTCACTATGATTTGGTTGGACTTCAGCACAGTATTTACCATTCTGACAGTATGTACAAGAAAATTAAAACCTTTTCTCCTCTGTTTTTCAGACCTATAGAGCTTAGCAGAACTCAACGGTCAGTGATTTGATACAGCCTTGTGGGACTGAAGCTATAAAAACAGAACAAGGCACAGCTCTTCCAACTTCAGAAGCTTGATTTCTTCTGAGCCTTATGCTTTTCAGGAAGCAGAACTGGAAGTATGTGTTTTAAAGTATTTTTTAATTTATTTTTTCTAGACAATATCTAACAGCAGAAGGTATAAGGAAAGGCCAGTAAACACAAACCATGTCCTGACTATCTGTAAGAGCACACCAGAAATGTGGGTGTCATGAAGCTCCTACCAAGCTGCTGCATTTGTGTGCAGCACCCTTCTGTGTCTCACAGAGACTATTACATCCCAACAAACCTTAAGACATACTCATCTCTCCAGCTTTGGGAAGAGGAAAGCAGCCATCCTTTCACTGCTTTCTAAAATTTCTTGCCTGAAGAAATTGTGTTAATAGTGTAGCAAGGTAGAGGTAAAAAAAAAAGAAAAAAGAATAAAAAAAAAGTTGTACCATCATCAGAGAACAATTTTACTATCTCCTCTTACCCATCACTCACTTTCAAAGCCATGGTGAATTGTATTGACAGGATTTCTGCCAACTCAAGACACTATTAGTTAATGATATGAATTTCCCTCTGGTTCTTCCTGAAAAAGATACCAGCAACTATAAAAACATCACTGCTAGCTACATTCATAGTTGCAGAGTGACTTTAGTAAGTAAATTAACATTTTAAAAATTAGAAGTTAAAGAATCGAACTTTTTCAATACACCAGCAACCAAATACTGGATAGCTTGATACCTGAAGATAACCATTTTGAATTTTTACTCTTCATCACATCATAGTGGATTTCAAGATCCTAACATTGATTAATTCTTAATAACTCCAGAGAAAAATTAAAATTATTTTCATTCTGGCCCCAAGTATTTACAGCTACCACTATTTGATTTACAGCACCATTAGAGTATTAGCACCATTGATGTAATGCAAACTGATGCAGTGTAGTACAGACTCTAGTTCTCCACAATTGAGTAAAGCAACTCCTCCTTAAATGCACTAATTAGAAGTTCTTACTTTTTGCCAAACCTAGCTCACACTTTCAGTCTTGCTGATTTCAGTAAGACTATGTATTGAGCAAGGTTACTCACACAAGATGGATTTTGTAGGTCTAGACCCTTCCATCCTGATTTATAAGTAAGAAGCACATTAGTCTAAGCAGGAATTTAACACTTACGCTTCCACAGTTGTTCTTACAGTCTGTTCCTCACCATCTTCATCTGAGCTGCTACATGTTGCATCAGAGTCCAGGTCCTTCTCCACCCGAGACAGCAGCCCTCCAGCAGAAAGTGCAAACCCACGGATTTCACCTGGTGCAACACTAACTCCATTCTGTACATCCACACTTGAACTACTCTTCGAAGTAGTTGTGTTGTTTTCTGGCCAACCTTCAGTGCATCTGAGGGAGCTATTGCTCAAAAATCTAGCTGGCTCATGGAAAACCTTCATTCTCTGAAGCTGATGTTTCACAAAGCATTTCAGCTGCTGATCACAGTGTTTGATAACATGTTTTGCCAGGAGCATTTGTAAACGCTTCTGAGTTCGTTTGGCGCGACTTATTTCCATTTGTTGCTTAGTGACACACTGGAGTAAACGAGCATACACCTCCTCCTGGGTGCAGCTCAAAATTCCTTCTGAAGGCCCGTGAAGAATTTGGTGTAATAAATCCCCTTTTATTGTTTCAGTGCAGACTTCCAAAGCCCTACCCAAAACCCCATTCTTCTTGTACCATTTACAATTTAGAAGTTGCATTTCTTCTGCATTACTGGATTCAGTTACACTTGAACCTGAAAGTCTCTGCATCCCTGCCAAGTTCGGAGATGTGGTCTCTGAAAACATTGCCCCTTTGACCTGTTGCTCTGGTTCTGAATGACTAAACTGACCAAATGATGTGTCAGCACCATTACGTAATGATTTTCTCATCTTGGAGCAGCCGGGCTCTCCTGCTTTCGTTTGCTTACCAGTTTTGCTGCTAAAGGCAGAATTTGTACTCATTAACAAGACAGACTGATAGCACTTGGAGGATTGTGGGGAACCAAAATGCTGCACATGGAAGATATCATTCCTGAGGCCGGGCTCAGCAGTGGGGAACCCCAGGACTGAGCAAGTAATCTGTGTGATGGAATCCTCTTTTATCTTCTCTTCCACTGCTCTGGAATTTTCCATGCACAAAGCTGTATCAGACTCCATAGCTCTAGAGGACAAAGAAGGTGACAAGTGGATACCATGACCTTTTGTTGTTGCCTCTCTGAGGGCTGGTGTCATTATAGCTACGGTAGGTAGTTTACAGCAAACCTGAAAATAACATGGGCCATGTAAATTTTCTCATTTTCAAGACACAGTACAAATACAACAACTCTGTTAGACATTTCATTCTTTCAACATTTCAACATCATTCAAAGATTTCATAAAAAAGAACGTTACCTAAAGCACACAGACTTTGTTGCCTCCCAAGTCAAACAAGAACATTCCCTCTGTTTTTTCTTTCTTTCATTCAGAGGCTGATCCATGTGCAATGAAAGCCTCTGTATCTCAGGGGAGTAACTCTTCATACCTCATTTCATTTTTGATCCTATCAGTCTGAGAAATAAGACCCAAAAAGTTCAGGTCTGTCATTTAACCTTACCTAAACTGAAAAACATGACCGTGAGCAATGTGACTGGCACTACTGGGAGAAACATATTTACTGTAAATCTATATAAAGCAAGCATTTGATTAATTATGATCTATTCTTATAAATACACATTAGAAGCCAATCGACAAGGCTAATGCTTTCAAAACAGAAACTCTAAGTTCTGAAGTTTCCTACCAAAAAACAATTACTTCCTGAGCCTTCCTATCCCACTCTTTATTCATCAGACACTGTCTGTGTAATACATTCAGAATACTTTTCATAACTGTTTGAGAAAAGACACTTCTTGACAAATCCTTTTGCTTGTGGCTTGCCAATTAACAAAGGATTCCCAGACTTTGAGATCAAAAGACCAATGTCAACTTTTACCCCTTCTTGTCAGCAGCTATGCTGCCAAGTCATACTGTATCTATTCCACAGCCTACCATGCAGGAATCACTTGCACAGTACTAATAGCTTTGTTTAAGAGATGGTTAAATAAACCAACTGAATGATTTAATTGAACACGGCTTGCAGAAGCCTGAAATAAGTTCCTTTCCGTTCTTCATTAAGAAGCTAGAGACAAAACCAGATACAATAAGATAGCAGTAGCAAAAGTGAGTGCAGCACAGTAATGCCACAGTAAATTCTGCTGAATTGTGTACTAGTTGAGGAGCACTTCCACTGCCCTCCTTTTAATGTCTTCCAGTTTCCTTGAGCTCCACAGCAACTGCCTATCTCAGTAATTTTCAATGCACAGATCCCATTAGGGGTCAATGACTCCGAGACTGCCACATATGAATCTTAAGAAAAGATCTGTCTGAAGCCATAGCTTGTTTATAACTACAGTTTTTTTACACTGAAGGTGCAAACATTAAAGTGAGATGGGAAATCTTGGGAGCTGAGAAATACCAGTTTGGATACTTGCTCCTAAACCCTCAAAACGTAAAGCAAAACACAGAGAGTCATATGCTCCAGTACTGCATTACCACTCTCTGTATTCTTTATTCACCTTTCACCATGTGTACTTCAACCATGAGGTTTTCATCTCTGTACATCACCTTCCTAGCATCACTGGGACCAGGTTTGCTGGTCCTACTGCTAAACCTAAATGATACCATTAAAATCCCCAGGATTTTAACCTTTATAAATAAACCAAAACTTCAGCCTACAGAGGGGCTCAGCACAAAGTCCTCCCAGTGGACAGCTGTTCAGGAAGAACCCTGTTCTAGGATCACAGGGAAAAGCACTGTTGAGAACCAGAGCCCCAAACCTAAAGGCTCTGATGACTCAGCAATGCTCTCAGCACCTGGCTGACTCGTGTCCTTCCTATTGTAAAAGCTATCAGGCCTGACAACTTGTAAATCCGAAGGAGTATGGATTCAGACACCAATGCCTCCATGTTCCTAACATACGGCAAATAACTATTCTAAGTCAGAGCAATTTTGCATGGCTAAAACATAAGGGGAGAGAACTGAACAGTTCCTCTGTGGGGTTAATGTAAGCTCAGGAGTCCCTGTGTTTGACCTCTCCCTGGGAATTCCAAGAAGCTCTCCAAGAAGAGCACCATCAGCCTGATATCTACATGCACCTAGCAATGTGTTTAAAACTTCCAACTTTGCCATCCACCTCCCTTAGTCTGAGTGGTTTAACAGGCACAGGTTGCTATGCCTGAAACCCACGAAACATCCACACACAGTGGATGCTGTTCAAGCAAAAGTAGTTTGGAGATGAGGATCACATACCTGTATGAAGATGGAGGTTATTCAAAGAAGTGGCAGCACAGAACTCTAAAGTGCTGTGTTTTAATTTGATCACATTCCCTCAAATACCACACACCCTTTTGATACAGTTTCCCATTTCCAAAATTGCAATGAATACCATTAGCAAATTATTAACTGTTTTTTTTTTTTTTTTCAGGTGGACTTCTTTTTAACTCTTCTAGAGGAAAGAGGGAAAGAAATCAAAGTCCCCTTATATGGAACACAAACACTGAACTAAAGAGCACTGACAAATCACTAACTATTTTGGAGTGCCTGACAGAGGATGCTCTACAATATAGCTGAAAAATAAGTAAAATGCTTTTGAAGAGAGAAATCACTCAATTAACTCCTTACCCAGTGACTTGGAAATTTCATACAATGTTTCTGCCCTGAAGACTGTGAGACATTCTGGTGTACTCATCTCATTACAGTGACATCAAAAAGACCTTATAAAAGCTGGTACTGCCACAGTCTCCAGCCCTTGGCATTTCTCCAAGTTCTCTCTCTCTCTCTCTCTCACACACACACACACACACACAGGAAAGTCACAGGTACAGGAGCAAAACAAAGTATCAGCTGCAAAAAAACTATCAACAAATTTTAGTACACGTACTTGGCTTGACAAGAATTATACAATTTACATTTTGACACATTTTATTTCATTTTGGCAGAAAGCTGAAAAAATAATTTCACTCCACTAATATTGGAAGTGAGTTTCCAGAGCAAAACCTACTATCTTCAAGGGAAGAAAAAAATAAAAGCAAATAGGGAGTGAAGACAAGTACTGCAAAATGGTATACTGGAAGAGTATTTTCTTTCTGGGAAAAGATTTTTTGTCATAGGTAAACCATTTCACAGATTTTTTTTTACATTGTGTATTACTTGAGGTTTCAAAACCAGAACAGCTGAAATGCTGCTAAACCGGCAGTTCGCTTTTCATATGCTGAATAAACACTCCACTTGAAAGACTGGAAAGTATTGTAAAAACGAAAACTGACATTAAATAAATACTGGGGAAGGGAAGAAACAAGTATCAGACATACACAGTAGAGCAACTGATGTTTAAAGTGACTTTATGCTTATCCTCCCCTACTGCCTTAATTACCCAGGAGGACATAGCCGAGAATTGAAGTTTACCACAGCTTGACCTGCACCCTGTTCCCTTCCACCACTGCAGCTACAGGTTCCTAATCTCCCAGTGACTACTGCTCCTCTGCCTCTCCTTCCCCTCTGCTGGCTTCTTAGCCCTCTCTTGACACTTCTCCTTTATACTCTTCCCCAACCAGGCCTACCTCAACGGAATTTGCCTAAATCCTGAAACTAATGTCTTCATGTTGGTGATTAGCAGTACCCTATTGAAAGAAACACAACAAAACCCAGCCACAACCCAGCACACACGGTGGCATTCCCTCCCTTTCCCAGCTTTTGTTTATAGTCCTCTCACTTTTTGACTCTTCTCCCCCTTGCATAACACTATCACTTTGGTTACACAACACTGTAGGCAATGTTCTGGGGGATTTTTGCTTGGGGGAGGACTGCTTTGTCTTTTTTTTGTTTGTGATCTTCTTGTTTCCAATGACAATAACTCCACGAGCTTTGCATGAGCTTTTTAAGGCTCCTCTGTAGCAGCCTTCTCTCCTTGTAAATTGAGTCATCTTTCCTCCTTATAAACACTTGAAATTTTCTTCTTAATAATGAAATTCCTCAAGACCAGGAGGAGATTTTTACATTTATTATTCCTTTTGTTTTGAAACTCAGAAACCTACAAACAACATTTCAAATTAATATGGTGGTTTCTAGTTTATTCACAGATTAACAATGTTTCAGACAAGTCAACTTCCACTGTTTATTCCTTGCCTAGATAGCATTTCAAAAGCAAAGCAAAGTCCCTTACAGCAGACAGCCTCTGGTGAAACATCCAAAATTAATCTCAGCAAGAATGCTCAAAAATTCTGTATTTCAACCTGTTTTAAAGGTCTGTTAGAGAAAACCTGCAGAAGAGAGGGCAGCTACAAAAGCAAACTATAACACAACTGCCAAAACCTGGTTTCCTACAGCTTGGAGCTGTTTGTAATCCCCAGCTTCTCCTGGGCAGCCTTCCTGATAATCACTGGACAAAAATAAAGTGCTCTGGCAGACTGAGGCACTACTGCGGCACTGCCTCAGCCGAGTGCAGTGGACAGGACCTGACCCTTCAAGCCTTTCCTGGTGGGAAGCCTCCCTCAGGTTTTAACTACTGCTCCCAATTTTCAGAATACCTACACGATCATAGTGATTTCTAAGAATAGCAAGAACAGCTCAATAGCATAGTCTGCATTTTCTCATGGAATAGTGTGCAGCAATGACTACAAGAAAGATATTGGTCCCAATGGACATGTCCTGGTTAGGAGTACGAAAGAAAAAGGAAAGAAGTCCATATTTAACACACCTGGGCCTAGCCTTTAAGAGAGAGAAAAAAATCATTTCAGTAGGCAGCTTTTGTTTTCACTTCAAAAGCAGACCACTTACTCATGATGTGTATTTAAGCCTTTTAGTATTTTGTTCTATTAATAGCTTGGGGGAAAAAAAAAACCAAAAACCATAAACCCAAACAGGATTACGTGGGGAGTCTCAACTTTCAGCTGCGCTCACTGTGCAGACACAACTATCCAGATAAAACTGCAACTCCAGTGTTTTGTACATTCCAGAAGATACAGGCACAAATTCCTCCTACCTGAAAAAAAAAACCCCACCAAAAACAGCAAAAAATCCCCCCCTCTCCCAAAAAAGGATCTCTCTTTGAACACTAAGCAATCTCCATCTCATAAGACAGACCACCCAAAGTTTCAATCATAAAAATTGTCAAAAAGGAAGCACTTCAAGTGGAACTCATTAGTATTAATTTATGGTAAAATCCATGACTCATTAAAATCTCTGAACAGGTTCTTTTTCCTCCTTGTTCAGATCTGCTTCTGAACACAGAATTGATATAATTTCCAAGTTTACTACCACATCATCAACTAACTCTTGTTCAGTCTATAGCAGCATATTTGCAAAGCAACATCAGAAGTAATTTTTAATATATACTAAATGCTTTGTGCAACTGGTGCCTCTGTAAGTAGGTAATACATATGTTTCTAACATAAACATCTGCAATACTTTCTGATCCATTGTAAAGTCTGTATCAACAGTTCAATGATACTTTTGAATTTCAGCCTTTGAAGAGAGGGCCATAAAACCTGGTCTTAAATGAGACCCACTCAGCTCTTAAGACACCAATTAAGATGACTGGAATTTAGGTTCCTCAGAACATTTCCCAGGATTTCAAACCATGGACCAATACAGCAGGAGAGTCCTAAGGCACACAGACTTCTTTCTGTGCTGGTACATCCACCAGGTGTTATCCAGTGTAATGTTTAATATTTCCTTTTTATTAAAATAAGCACAAAAAGGAAGTATTTACCCTTTGACAAAAGGTGCACTTTAATAATTTGGATTTTTTTTTTAATTGGCTCACATTGCAATATGGAAATTGAAAATTCCCATTTTTAATTTGCTTCCCATTAGAGAGGGGTAGGTATGGAATACCTCCGTCACTGCTACATTTTTGGGGTGAGAGATACTTCAGCATTTTATAAGCAGGAAGCTTGCAAAAAGTGGATGGAAAGACTAGCTCAGGAGCACAGAGGAACTCTCAGAGAAGGCTGAGGGACCTGCTTCTGAGTTGCTCTCCAGAGCTTTGCTGATTACTTTATCCTAAGTATCCAGCTCTGTAAGCGGTCCGCAGTCTGGGAAGTCTGGCCCAGGGTCACTCCGAGGCAAAGGAATATGTGGCCGTAAGTCCACGCTGATTACCAGAGGGACGTTCCGATCCAGTATTTAAATCCCGGGTGGGACACGCGGGGCGGGTACGGAGCGGTCCCGCCCCTGCACGCACGTGGGCCCCGCCCC
>VZTN01025612.1:3691-22186 GCA_013400515.1 Erpornis zantholeuca | reverse complement strand
TGGCGGGGCCCCGCCTGACGCGTGGACACCGCCCTCCCCCTCCCCCCACCCGGCCGCGCCGAAGCCGTGTGGGAGCGGAGGGGTCACCGCCGCTCCCCACTCCGGACAAGTTCAATTCTTACCGCCCTGCATGGGTAAAGAGCTAAAAAACCTCCATAAACACGCACATTCCAAGTTATTATCGCCGATAAAAAGCCCTCAAGTTCACCTGCATCATATTCCCTCCCTCCGAACTCCCCCTCAGCGTCCTGACGACAACACGGGCACAGAAGAAGAAACTCCGTTTCCCCGCGGGCTTTGAAGTAACCGCAGACAAACACGCGATTGCATAGAAATGCTTTATTATGTTTATTTGACCAAAGTAATTAAAATAAGGCATTCCGGGTTAGTTGTAAACACAGAGGTCAGCTGCACAGCTGATGCACAGTGAACAGGTGTATGGCAGCAACAGTAACTGTCAAGTTCTACGTGTCGATGGGAAATAAAAATTCAAAGTTACATGATTATTTAATTTTGTTTATTTGTTAAGAATATGGTTTCTCTCAAGATTTGATTCTGAAAAGCAAGGTTTGGATTTCAACACAGTGGGTCCAAGTCTGAATGACCAAGACACTCAACACTGCAGACTTAAAATCACCTTTCACTACCAAAACTCTCAACACCTAGAGAACTGTTCTGTGTTCTACAAAGACATTTAAATTTTAAATTCATTAAATATTAGATATCCTGCATATAAGCACACTGTTATTACTAATACGTGCTTTGAGTGTCACTTCCTTTAAAGAATATGATACAGCACATTTATTTTACTTACATTCTGATGTCTGATTTTATGCCATATATTAATATATAGAATGATTCTGCAAGACTCTGCAAATCAGTAAGCATCTGCCCTACTTGTCACTGACAATGTCTCTAGCAATAAGTTCTTTCATTATCTCATTGGTACCACCATAGATTGGCTGAACACGGGCATCCACAAAAGCTCTGAGGGAGGAAAAAACCAAAAGAAAACAAGGAAATATTACAAACAATGCCTCAGAATGAACATACAATAGAAAAAAAAGAGAGCATTTTATCTTTAGAGATCCCTCTTTCCAAAGTATAGTATTCCCATTGATAAAGTAGTTCTTACTTTCTAAGAGGTTTCAACTACCTAGAATATTACACTCTCACAGGGTGCTGTGCAACAAACTGGGAACTGGGTCAGTATCTCTTTCCTGTTGTTTATAGTCTCCACTATTGCCTCTAATTAAACAAAAAAATAAAGCCCTATGAACCCAAACTCCTGCTATTACTCCACTTCCAACTCTTGTTCCTGGTGACAGAACACAGGACGACGACAGAGAACTTTTCCATCTTCATTCTGCTTTGTCATACAGAGAGCTGTCCAGGAGCAATGTGACATTCTCTGGAAATCTACATATTGCTGGATCACAGAGATAATAAAACCCTGTGTGGGCAACTACTGTACACACAGACAAGCAGGGGGTTCGAGGACACCCCAAACAGGGCTTACTGGCCTTTGTTTTATAAGACAGTGCAGAACACTCACAAACTACACTCATTGCAAATATCGAAGAACAAGTTATTTTAAAGCACATTTCATAGTCATTGTATTTAAAATGTTTTAAAAAATCTACACCTACTCAGTTAAAAAAAATCAGCTTACTCATTTATGACAACTACACAGCAGCCCTATTCTTGCTATTTCTACTGTCAGATTACCACCTCTTTGATTTTTTAAAATAAAAACAGTATCAAAATCTCTACTCAGTGTGTCACATGGCCTGTACATGAACTACACAGATAATACACAAGGATATATACAAAAGCTCCATAAATGTCTCTAAATTCACAGTCAAAAAAAAAATTGGGAATGGCAAATTCCTTTTTCTACATATAAATCTCTTAACCTTTTCATTTAAAAAGGTGTAAAAAAGCTGAATGTAGCCAGTTATGCACTCTTGATTTGACAATCTGATACTCAGTGGTATCTGATCAACATGTTTTCTTCATACATATGCAATTAATTTCAGATAAAACATAAACTAGCTCCCCTCATTTCTACTTTTATAGTTGTCCTTCTGTTTTTTCAATTAACATTTTCTTCTAAAAAAGCCACTTCTCTTTTGTGAAAAAAAACAGACCATAATTGCTGAACAGCTTATGAGTTATTTGGAGAACCAAAACAAAACCTTCCTGTAGACACCTGCACAATAGATTCCCTTTCACTTAAACATGATGAGAAAAGAAACAGTAAACAACTGACACACAGACATAAAGAAGTGCCTCATTTGACTTTGCCGGTAATCTTTCATCATACAATTTGAAATGTTACACTTACTTTGCAATAGGATACTCCCACATGTACCCCCATCCTCCATGCATTTGTACACACTGAGTAGCTATGCTGTTTTGGAGATCAGAACACCTTAAATGGCCAAAAGGAAATTTGCTTTTAGAAGGACATTATGTTGCAAAACCTTACAAAAGATAAAGATATGTTAACAAGACAAAAACATAACATGATTAGTAAGAAATAAATACTGTTCAATTTAATGCATTAAAGTTTTGTTCCATTTAAGAATAGCTTTCAGAAAATGAAAGGTTTCAAAACGGACAGGCTTCTTTACTTTTCTCATAGGCCAAGAAAATCCTTTTGTGAAGCAAGTTGATACAGTCTCTTTTCTTATCAAACCCCTCAGCTTAGTGAGAAATTAACAGTAAACCACGATTCCCCCCATTGTTCTCATTAGCAACACACCAGGATGCTCTTTGAGCATAACCATCACCTGGGCATAATTTATTTTCTGCAATAAACTTTATAGCCTTCAATTCTAAAACATCCTGTAATTCTTCAACAGCATTTGCTGACTGCAAAATTTGGATTTAATAGCAAAAAAAAATTTAACTGCACTGGAAGCTTAAGCTGAAGTTAGAACACATGAAGAAAACCACTTTCTAGGCGTACAGCCTTCAGTGGCAACAGAAGAAATGAAAATGACAAGTCAATTGCTTCTTGTGGAATAATGGCCTCTTCCCCAAACCATCCCCTCATTCAGTTAAATCCTTATCATTTATGATACCAACTTTAATTCTGCAGCAGTGATTTACTGCAACTATCTTTCCAAAATATATTCTCAAATTCTTTTAGGTATGTAACACAACCTAAAAGAATTTCTTGTGTCACCATAAGAAAAACCAAACCAAAACAACCGTACAGACCTTTCTCCAGATATGAAAAAAGAGAAGCACAAACCAGGTTTTAAAATATTTCAAAGCTCTAACTCAAGTCATTGACTATACAAAAGGTTTGAAGGAAAATTAGAGACTAGAGAGAATCTCCTAATACATTAGGAACAAAGCAATTCTACATTCAAGTATTTTCTAGACCATTTCAGAGTCTTACGGGAGGATCACAGGGACTCCGCTAGGGAAAGAAGAAATCCATAACAAATCATGATGATAAACAGCTGGGAAAGTGAGGGAGTTTCTAATACATTGCTTTGAGAAATTTCTTGAGGAAATGAGATTGTGTATCAGCTGGCATTAGTTGTTTCCTCCTCCTCCTCAAAACTGAATGCCTCTGCTTCTGTACCTGGTACTGCTAGGTAATCACTGTCAGGAATAGCACTCAAAACCCTTCCTTCCATTGTAAATATTTCTGTTCATTTCCTCTATACTTATTTTGAAAAGCCTAAAACCTGTAAACCTGGGTATCCTCCATAATTTTCTTTGCTCATGTCTCATGTGCTTTTTTTCTCCCATCTTTGCAACAAGCTAAAACTATACAAATTAGTGTACCACTATCTTAGATGTTTTCAGTTGTTTTTCTCTCGTAAAACTAAGTTAACATATAACATCATCAAGTATGGGATGAGGGAGAAGTAGTTCCGGACAATAAAGGAACAGTCTCAGTTACAGCAAGAGCCATTGCCAACTATTTATTCCTAAAACCAGATAGCTGTGAAAACTGGCTGGGCCAAACCACTATTGTTAAGTAACAGTAACTAAACAATATAATAGAGCTTTAAATATACTCGAATTTTGCTCCAAATATTCACATTTTGCTTTTAAAGAAACCAAACCAAGCCATATACCCCATTAAAAAAGCCAAGAAAACGAAAAAACACCCAACAACAAATTTCTAACAGTAAAATGTAAATTTTTGTCTAAATACCAATGGAGCACTCACTTTTACTTAAAGCTAAACCTGATGTGTGATCTTGCTATTAATGGAAACCTGTTTTAAAAGTATGCCTTTATTTTGAAATTGATCTGGTTAACCAACCCTGGTTTTCAACATAACTGTGATTTTTGTTGACCACATAATTAAAGATCATGCAAGTAACATTTCTAGATGACTGTAAGCACATACCAATACTTTGCCATCGAGGCTGTGGCAGAGTCCAGGCGTTTATCTGCATGGAGCTGCAAACAGTTGTCCATAAAAGCTCGGGCTACACAAATCTGAGTTTTTATTTCGGCCAGTTTGTGCTGTACTGTCTTGTTTTGGAAGAGGATAGAGAGGGTAGAGAAAACAAGTATAGTGCAGTTTAATACTTCAGGTAGAAAATGCAGCATTTTCCAAAAGGATTGCTATTAGAAATTGCTATTTTAAACAACTTTGGCTCTGTACATCAGAAGGCACCTTACTTTCCAGACAATAATGTCTTCACCAGTCTTATTAGACAAAACTACACTGCTCTTTACTTCTCAAGGTCAAATCAAAACATGAATTTAAGAGAAAAAGCACAAAAGAAAGGGAAAACAAATTCCTAAAGAGCAGGAGGCCCAGAGTGCTCTGTCACTCTCAGCTCCCTCTTGTGAGGGAACATCCTTTCACTCTATAGAGCCATGAATTTTCCCAATTAATAACATTTCACCATCTACGGAATGCTTTTTCTACATTTTCTTGAGAGTTTAAGCTACATGCAAAGAGATCAAAGCAAAAAATAAAAGAAATTTTAGACTATCAGGAAGTTCTTCAGCACCGAGTTCTGTCACATTGGAAAAGAAGTCTAGATAGAAGAGGTAAAATCCATCATAAGGTTATGCAAAACCAGACCAGGCAGGCATTTGACCACATTCCTGTAATTCTGGTAGGGAGGGGATAAAAACATCACCCACTAATAGAAGTTCTTTCTAATTTCGGTTCTAGAAATGTAAATAAAAAAAATCTTGCTTCCCTTGACAATAAATATACTGGACCAGTGTACTACTACAAGGAAAGAATTAATTACAAATACTGTAATGTGGCACAACTAAATGAATTAGCCCAAGTCAGAGCTCTAATTGGAAAGGATTATTTATAATGTGCACAACTCGAGTCATCAGCAACAAAAAAAAGGAAATTGAAGATATACGCAGAAATTCATTATTTTGGCAAAAATAATATACTTTATGAAATTTATTGTACACCTGCTGGTGGCCTTACCTAAAAAATGAGATTATTTTGGAGATCTCTTTCTGCAGAGTGAACTACTACAAATAGGAAGCGCCCCTACCTACATTAAAAAGGTAAAATACAGTTCTTCTGTGTTACAGTTGCACAGTGCGCATACCAAATTCCATCTGGAATTATGGATTCCTGAAAGCTAACTTTAAAAACAGATGAAGATCATAATTCCCTAAGGGATACCTAGCATTCCAGCTTCTAAAAGTTCCAGTTCTGGTGCTCTTCACAACTAAAGATTTGAGTTTGCCAAAGTCTCAAGACGTAGCAATGGATTTTTTGTTATTTCAAAAGTATCCAAAAAAGGGGCAGCCAACATCTTTAGCCCTTATGAGCCAGTTCTATCCTATAAACAAAACATGCAGAAGCTTGGCCTGTTTCAGCCCTAACAGTTAATGCTGTTGCCAGGACCACTAGAGTATGGCAATCCTGTGGAAAGCAACATTTGTTTTATGACTGCAGCTAAAGAGCGTAGGCACAACCATCTCAAAACTCAATTACCTACCCCCGTCAGAAGTGAACTCTGCCCACAGAGCATGATCCAACAGTTTCACATGCAGTCACACAAACACCCAAACTGCTGCTGGCTGAGGACTGTCATTACAGCATTCATGAAACACCTCAGCAGCACTCAGGCAGCAAGGCCACTCCTGGGAGTCCCCACCTCCAGCAACCACCAAAGTCATTTTTCTGCAATGCTCTGTATGCAGAGGAACACTACCTGCACAGGCAGTGCCAAAGATTCCAGGCACGGACAAATACATGCAGGTGTGACAGAGCCTGTGATTGGGGCCTCTGGAAGTAAAATGCAAGCCTAAGATTGACAAGGGAATTGTTCTTGAGCAGCAGCAAGGAGCCAGTATACTTCCTGCCTGCCTATTTCCCTCTCAGAAGCAGCACTGCTGGGAGGTTACCTACTCAAGTCATAAAACACATACACCAAGGCTTTTCTGGCGCTTTTTTGTAATTATTATTTTTACATTTCAAAGATGAACAATGGGCACAGAGGCAAAAACCAGCCACAGTCCAGCAGTGAAACCTGTGAAAATAATCCTTTCAAAACAGCCCAGTGATTTTCATTTAGTAACTATTTCACATACAGATGTATGTGATGTATTCACAGATGTACAGCAACCACACACTAGAATCTGTACACAAGTGGCTCAGTTCTAACTCACCTGCAAATGCGCAATTGTCTTCCCAAAAGCTTTCCTCTGCTTCACATAATTCCTTGTTTCTTCAAACATGAATTCACAGCTGGCAAGAGCCATATCAGCAATTAGCAGTCTTTCCTTTTGAAACACAAATTACAGAATCTAGTTGAGTTAGTCCTACATTCCTCCGCATCAGATGCACAATTAGGACACAGATGTTCAGTGTTGTTCATTAAGGGAGTGGGAGCAGAAGTCACATGAAATATCAAACCAGACATACTTCATTACTGAAATTAACGAGTGGGACAAATGCCTTGTTGTCTAAAGCTCACTTTTAAGTCTTTACTGGGATAACACTCCATCACAATGACTCAAAAAATAGCTACAGATTAACCACAGGAATCTTACCAACTGAAAAAATCACAAGAGATTCTGTTTCAATTATTGGCTTTCACTGCTCAGTTTAAACAACTGTATTTAACAATTGCAATAGGACAACTCTAGGGAAAAAAAGCCTACCAAAAATGGCTTTTCTTTCCTCATTGCATGGTGAAAAACAAAAACTAAGTACAGAATTGTTTCTGGCAACATGGAATCAGCCTGATGTATTGCATTGAACCTGTTCATTAGTACATCTATTTAAAGCAGTAAAAGATTTCCTTTGATCAGGTGTTTTAGTTACTCACATAAATAAAATGTTTAATAAATTTTTATTAATTTTTATTAATTTTAATTAATAAAATTAAAAAACATGATCCCTACCAAATAAAGTAAATACAATATCAGAGCTTTGACAAAGCAGACACATTTTGAAAAACCATGTTGCCTCTTTGTCCTTCCAAATAACTCCAAAACTTCATAAAATAAGTTGTAAACTGGCAAGGTATTTTAGCAGCTAAACAATTTCTTTACTTGGCTATATCAACAGAGTTCCATGTAACTTTAATATGCTTCTACTTGCAGAAGAGCTAGAACAGCAGCGTTTGTTTCTTGAAAGAGAATGCCAAATGAATCAGAGACATCCAAGCTACACTTAATTTACTAAGCTAAGTGCTTCCATACTAGAAGTACACAAGAAATCTGTGGTATGGTCTTTTTAATACACTAGCCCCTCAGGTTCTCCAATAGCTGGGCTGTTGATCAAGAGATCTGGCTTTGAGCTGGTGGGATATCAACATTTTTAGCAACGCCTGAAGAATTCTACACCTAGCACTGCATGCTTCAGTTAAAAATCAGCAGTATCAACAACGCATTGCACACAAAACCGTCGAAGACCAGAAAAGATTGATGTCTTGAGACATTTTAGGATGCATGTGTGGGGGTAAGAGGGCAGGTCAAGCCCTGCTCTAGTGAGGTGTGACCTGCTCTTCACACCACGCCCCCAGCCCACCCCTAGAGCATCCCAGCCCTCTGTCAGTTGTAGCACATTGGAGGCAGTGCCCCAGCCTTGCCTAAGTCAGCTCCTAAGTGGCTGAGTGGCTATAGTCCCATCTGGGGGGAGGGCAGGGTAGCTCTGGGGTTTAAAAGGCTGACCACAAGGGGAGCATATCTTGACCCTATCAGCCTCTTGGAATTTCTACCTCGTCATCACTGGAACTCAGGAGTTGGTAGTTATATGTGTGTTTTTCTGTATTTTTTCTATCTTTCTCCCTTTCTTCTTCCAATTCTCTTTCCATGGAACATTTTGTGTAATGTAACATCAGACAGGTTTAAAGGTTGCTAAGTTAAAAGGACTAAATTAATGCTGTGGTAAGTGTTTTATGTTAATTGGATGTTGCACTACATCATTTGCCAAAGTTCCTTGATTTTCTGTATTTTGCCAGTAAACTTGTGTGGCTCTTGAGAATATCTGGTTGCTATTTCTCCTGTGAGCTTAGCTCATATAAATGTTTTGGGGTGTTACAAATGCAGACCGCTTTGGCAACGCAGGTGTCTCACCACAATACATAATCTTCAGGACTAATGACAAAAACTGTCTCTGCAATCTTCCTGCAGACAGCAAACACTCACATTGCTTTTACCTGAGGGAGTTCTGCCATCAGATAGTAGAAGCCTTTGTTTTCTTTTCCAAGCAAGGCACTAGCTGGCAACCGCACATCTTCAAAAAACAGCTCTGCTGTGTCCTAAGAGGATTTGAAATGCAACAGTTGAGTCTGACATTCTCATCTCGTTACACTAATTTTGCCCTATTTTTTTCTTGCCATTGTGCACTTGAAATCCCAGAATTATTTATCCTGGAAGGATCCTCCAGAAGTCATCTACCTTACAACCTACTCAGAGCAGCCCCAGAAAAACAATCAGCTGAGAGCCTTGTCTAGTTAAGCTTTCCAAAGCTCAAAAGATGAAGGCTCCAGGACCTTTCTCGGCCCCTGTACAAGTAACCGATCACTTTCCTGGTGGACTTTTTTCCCTACTACCTACTAAGAATTTTCCTTAATGTAACTTGTCTCCTTTGCCACTCTCCCTTTCACTCTGCTCCTCAAAGAAGAATCAGCCCCCACCATCTCTATAGGTAAAGTAAGAAAGATCCTGTCCTTCCAGGCTTCTTCAGGGTACACACATCCAGCTTCCTCAGCCTCTCCCCACACATCACGTGCTTCAGACGTCCACAGGCAAAATCAGAATACATATGTTGCATGTTTGTGCTCTAAAGTCTAATAGCTAGAATAGCATCATACTTCCATCTTACATTTATTTAGCAGGTGCCAGGCATTAAGTGGGTTTAGACTTTCTCCAAGTCTATTGCATTAGAGGTTGTATGAACGTACTTGAGCTTTCAGGCCAATTTTGTTCAGTTTGCGTCCTTTGAGGAAACCTTTTGTTCCATTTTCCACCAGAAAAAGGCTGATCCCATGAGCAGGGGATCGGGCCTCCCGGTCTGTAACCGCAACCACAATCACTACATCACTCATCCAACCATTAGTGATGAACACCTGTAAAAAAAAGGCAACTTAGAATAAAACAAGGTGGATAGAGGTTAGAAGAGATCACCAAGTAGCAGAAAGAAAAATTACATTGACACTTTCACAGGTGAACTGAAAGGCAAGGTTCGAATGTCCAGAAGAATTTTAAGCTTTTGATATTAAATGTTTTGGAACAAGGTAGACTTTAATTTGAGAAGTATTGTGTGGGGCAGATGTGTGACATTAAAGAATGTACAGATCTGTTTCTTTTGTCTGTCCCATGGTAAACAAGGAATAGAGTGTCAAATGTAAATAAACACAGAGGTTCTCTTGTCTAGAAATTATATTAGTAAGGCATAACACTCAAAAGTATCGATGGCATATTGTCACAACTGCTTACTATTATCCTGTAGAACAACTCATGAGCCTGTCAAACAGATCCATCTTAAGTCCAGCAAAAGAAAGCTTTCTGTCCTGCTTGGCTTCAAATGAGCAGCATGAGCACCTTTTTAGCACCTATGCACATGTATTTGCTTGCACACATTCTCCCTACTGAAATTCTACTAAGACCAGAAGTCTCTTATTAGTACTATGTTATCAGCAGCACTACAAAAGAAGACACTGACTAGCTTTTAAAAAAATGGTCTGTTGAACCTACACTCCTACAATATTTCTGCCTTCTTGTTTTTCATTATGGTAATGAAAAAAGTGCTTTGACACAGCTTGACAAGACAGTCAGAGGATCCGAGGCAGCCATTTTGCTTTTTTTCTAACATGATCAGCAACCTCCTGAATAAAGATTCCACAGCCTGCATTGTGGCAACCCAAGTTTTTACTCAGGCCACAGAAGACTTCATGGCAGTAGTGTACATATTTTATTGTTAAACTGTGGGAGTAGATAAACCCACCACGGCCCTGCCGTGGAGGGAAGCCTGCTAAGAGATAAGGAAGGATTGAACAACCGCCCTGCCAGACCCCTGGATAACAAAGCAACTTTTCGGCTATGGTGAGAAAAACTAGGCCCACAGTCCTCTTGGAGATTTTATGTAGATCTGTTGTAACCCATTGGCTTGTACCCCCTCACACTCACCTCTGTATTCCTATAAGAACCCCTGTATTTTCCCCATACCCCCAGGGGAGTTCCATCCCTGGTTCACTTCGCTGGATACTTGATAACAAAGCTACCTCTTGCAGAACTGCCAAACAGACCCCTCATCTCTCTCATACCCGAGCCGGCCTTGGGGGCAGCCTCGCAGGGCAGAGCTGAAACCACTGAGCTGAATATCACTAAGAGCTGACAGTCTGCCGAGGCAGGTACCCTGCTGAGACTCCCCCGGCAGCTGAGGGAACGCCGCTGACCCCCTGGAAGACTTTCTCCAGCGAGATACTCTCTCTGGGATGGTCCTGGCTTCCTGGGCCTGAGCTACAGACCCCAGACCAGCTGCCAGATTAAACATCAGTACTAACAACCATCCTGCTCATATTACACAGCACATTTTTTTCCCTTTTCTTCACAGTTTAAGGGAAAATAAGCCTTTTAATAGGGTTATTGAAAAGCTACAAAAATAACCTATACAAGCTCTCCCATAAATCAGTCTGTAAATTGCCTGCAACAGACATATCTCAAGACCTCTAAAAGAGTAACTGGAACAAAAAACTCCACCTACAACATATCCCACACAAAAAATTCAAACCAAAATGACTGGGAGGAGATGCCGAGAGTGGTGCACATCCTGCTGCATTCAGTTAAATGCATGTAGTTCCTAAAGCCTATAAGCAGTATGTATGTCAGTGCACTTACCTTACTCCCATTAAGAATCCAGTCACTTCCATCTTTTTTTGCATATGTCCGTATCCCCTGCAAGTCACTAAAACGAAATTCAAAAGGTACTTCAAAAAACCATTCTGGAAGCTGCAATTTCTGTATTGAATTCTATCCAGTACAAAATAAGGTAGGTTTTATACCATCGAGGCATGGGCTCAGTGAAAACAGATGTGGATAATGAGACATTGTGAAATAGCTGAGTGTAACAGAAACTGTGGAAAAGGGTGTTAAATCTATGCAACCATACAGGAGTGTGAGGTCCCATTTCCCCATCTCTGCTTGTGGGAGGTGTTGTAATACAAGCACTGACACCAATAGGTAAGCATCCACTTACACCAGTATGCTTCAGTATGTACACAGATGACAAATGCCATACAAAACCACATCCTCTAAACAGGCTCAATCCTGATCAGGAGGCTCTGTGAAATGCCATGAGCAACATCTACCATTTGTAGAAACACAACAGGTTTTGCACTTCAAGTGTCCCTCTCTCTTTTGGAAACTGGTCAGATCAGCAGTGTCTACTCTAAACACGTGCTGGGCAAGGAGGGACATTTCTCTGAAAGGATTCAGAGGAAAGAAAAACAAGGTGTTCTGTTCCATAGAAAAAGCTAATAGTACAGCCAAGCCTTCTTTACCAAGGTATGTAATTTCCTGCTGACTATGCTTCTTAAGTATGTTCACATGACAAGCAAGCTGGTAACTATAAACTCAGACTGCAAAAGCAAATACAAAGCATAATTGCCCACAGTAGGACAATACAGAAATGGATTCTGAACTACTATCTTGAAATGACAAAGCTGTAATAAAGTAATCTATAACAGGTTTTTCGAGTCTTACCTATAATGTAGGATAGTCTAGTCCATACAGTAACTAACCAGGAGGTTCAGAATGTTTTTCACTGACAAATCAATAGACAGCAAATAATGTTAAGACCATTGTTTTAATATTTGGCTTACCTGCCAGCCCCAGGTTCTGTCATGGCAATAGCTCCAATGCACTTGCCTGTAATCATTTGGGGGATGAAGTGTTTAATCTGTTCTTCAGAGCCATAGTTTGCAATGTAGGGCATGACTATATCTGAATGAAGGCTGAACCCTGGGCCTGTACAGTTAACATACATCCTGGAAAAAAATGGGACGGGGAAGTTCAGAAGAAAGTAGTACAAAGACTTGAACACTGAACTTGCACTGCTACCACACAGACCCAGTAATGAAGAAAACCCCACTACACAGAAGTCTCAGAGATTTTCTGGCACTTTTACCATTATTTACAGAATGTAATTTTACGGCCAAATAGGTACATAACCTACCAGGCTAAAAAAATGCTTTCCCCAGTCACAAAGCCAGTGGAGCATAATGACACTTGTTACTCAAACAATGATCCAGAATACTTAAAACAGGAGGGATTTACATTTATCTAAACTATCCTTTCCACAGGAAAGGTAACATCATTTTCTGTAAGCAAATGTAGTCCATAATGAGGATAACTTACGGAAAAAAAATGGTCACAAACAACATGATCACTCAAATTCTTCTTGAAGCATCTAGTACTCACTGCTCTTCCCAGACGATGGCTGAAGAGAGAATATCCGCTCCGATGCCTCCATGTTTTTCAGCGATAGCAACACCCAGCAAACCCTGCTGTCCAGCTTTTTCCCAGAGCTCCCTGCTCACTTGGCCATTCTTCTCCCATCTGCAAAATGAACACAAAACCAGAGTCAGACACTGAACCCCCCATGTGCTACTGTTTATCTGTCATGGCTGCTGCCTCACACTGGAACACCAACAGAGAGTGTGAAGGTACACAGAAAGATATGTCACATCCAAGAAGCAGCAGCCTAATCATAGTTTCTAATGTTCAAGTCCACAGATGCCACTGGCATTACAGGAACACCAACCATAAAACAAGTTTGAACTCCTGCTTCCAATTTGTAACCTGACATGATTCCATTAAGACTTGTTATGACTCTTATACCAGACTGGGATTTAGGCTATTTAGCCCCAACCATCTGGATCATTACAGGCAGGTCTTTATCCTCCTGACATTCCATTTACAAATGTACATTTACCCACATACAAAATTAGTATAATGCATCAGTAGCTTTTGTGAAAGACTTCAACTCTACCATTGAAAAATGCTTTATCAGAACCAAATGATACCATATTAGTCAGTTTTGCATAAAAATCTTTCCCTATGCATTTCTTACGAGTCAGTACTGTATCTTGGTAAATTACTGCTTTAAGGTACTTTCAAGTTTGTGTAAATAGATAGTTGAGGATTATCTGCTGAGAGTTTGCAAACTTTAACACCACAGGAATAATCTATTCTTGGAAAATTAGTGCCTCTTTATGGGGTTGGCCAACTCAGTAGAATGTTGAATAGCCAGTAATGGTCAAGGGTTTTTCTTATTAAAGAGGTTTTTTTCTTCTAATGCCACAATTTAAAAATTATATGGTAAACACTTTATATCAGAGATATTCATCTGATGCACCTGTGTGCAGAAGAGCTATACCATAGCTTTTTACCCACAGTTAATCAAGAACCTTATCCTACATATAGAACAGAACCATAGAATCACAGAATGGTTTGGAGTGGAAGGGACCTTAAAGCTCATGCAGTTCTGACCCGCTACCACGGGCAGGGACACCTTTCACTAGCCCAGGCTGCTTCAAGCCCCATCCAACCTGGCCTTGGACACACCAAGGGATGGGTCAGCTACAGCTTCTCTGGGCAAGCTGTTCCAGTATTTAGGCTGATTCACAGAGCTTTTGCTCCTACACCGGAAATCTTAAAACTCTTTTTACCATCTTTGCTTTGCCCTTTGTCCCCACTTTCAAGGACATTCCTGTCTCTACTTCACCCAGCACCAAAGCTTCTCCTCTTCAAAATAATCCACAGTTGCATTCACTGATGCTGCATTTGTCTCTTCGTCTCAGCCCACACAATTAATACACTGTGCCTGAACCCTCCTTGTTTACTGCAGAGGTGCGAGAACAAAGTGGTTCATCGGTCACTGAAGTGATGCAAGAACACAAGTTCAACTTCATCCAGCCTCTCTAAGAAATTGTTGTGTCAGCAAGATGGTAAATACGGTCTTTAGCAACCTCATGCAGAGCCAATACACATGTACATAAACCTGCTCTGGAAGGCCTTCTACCACAAAATCAGGGAAAATATCTGGTTTTATGGACAGAATATGACTGTACAGTGAAAAAGCATCCTACTATGAGATTGCGGTTTGAGGATTAAATAAAAAAAATAGCTGTCACCAACCCTGCTGTAAGCCTCCTGCTTATCATTCCTGCTCCAGAGCCATGACACTCCATCCACTGAATTCAGGCACCTCAGCTGTTTGTGGATACACACTTGAGCTGTATCAGGGTACTCTCATCTAGCAGGGCAACATCAAAATAAGCCCTTCACTACCCCTTGCTGTTTTCACTTCAAGTAAACTAGAAATTGCTTAAGACACTACTATGGCTTGACACTTTTGGTTCAAAACCATATCCTGAGTTAATTTCTTTCCTATCCACCACTATAATGTGATTGGATATGGCTAAAATAAGGGCCAAGGCCACCCTCCAGTGTGGGAACCCCCTGTTAATTAGGGACACAAAAGCTAAATGTGCCCCTCTCCCACCCTCTCCATAGACCCTGTTCAGTCCCAAGGTGTGCCTACAACCCCCATGAGCCTCTGCTTATCAGCCCACCCCCACCTACCCTCCTATTGGTCCCCCTGTCCTGGCCCCACCTTGGTATGTGGCCTGCCCAGACCACCCTACATATTTGGCCCTTATCACCCGCTGGAAGCGCAGTCTTTGCCTCTGGAACAGCATGTGTGTAGGGCAGGAATAAACTTCTCTAGAAACCCTTGCAAAAGCCCTTCCTCACTTCTTTCCACCAACGCAGCCAGCTTCTGGAAGGTTGTGAGCCAGGGAGAAAAACCACCCTGGCTTACAACACTCCAGTTCTAGTTCAGTGGAATTACAACACTTCTACTCTGTACAGAAAATGCACATATTTCCACAGAAACAAAAAATAAAGAAATTCAAACAAAGACGTTTTGTGCAAGTTTCTTGGTTAATACATGATTCACCTACCTTACCATGCTATATGTACTTGTATGTAGCTACAAAATCTACTGCAAGAGAGACAGTAACCTAGACACATGACCAAAGCCTTTTTCAGTAACTATTTCCCAATAGTGTGGGAACTGAACAGTCCCTCAACTCTACCCAAACAACATCTGTGTTGGTTAAGCCTACAGGCAAGGAAACTTTGCTGCAACTCTGCAAACTGCATTTGTCTTGCTCATAGGCCTAAGCTGAGGATGCCAGATTGTCTACACTGGAGCTCAAAGGATGCATTCAACTCTGATTATGTGTGATTTTCCTTTACACATGACTTCCACAAGTTTTTCTTAATTTGGTAAATTTGTATATCCTATTGTATCAGGAGTAACACTGCAAAAAGCATTTTGGGGAAAAATGAATACTGGCAAACCAAAATGTTTAAGAGGTTATCTTACTCTGCGTGAAAAGGCAGTACTTCTTCCTGAAAGAACTTCCTGGCACTCTCCCTGAAGATATCATGCTCCGATGAGAAGATCCTCCGAGTGCCTATATCAAGCAAAGTTTTAGCAGAAGATGGCTCCAGGCGCTTTGGACCATGCTGCTCTATTTGCAGAGGACTAAAAAAAGACAAATTAATGCATCTGTTAGGACACAGGCACCCTATTTGCATAACCCTTTTAAAAGGGAGGAAACAACCGTGTTACTAAACATAGTTCACATTCCAGCTCAGGCATACCATTAGGTCTAAAGGATACCCATGATACATACAAAGAACTAAGACACACTACACTCCAATGGACTATTAATGGATGTAAAGCACGGCCGGTTTATCCTTAACACTTTAAATAAATTAAAAGCAATAACAGTACATATCTAGGAAATAGGAAATATCTAGGGAAAGGAATGAAGTTAACCCAATGAAAACATATGTAAAAACAAAATGATGCTTTAACAATAAAAATAAAAACTGAAATAGTGTTAACTGTCAGTAGCAGAAACCACACAAGGAAAGCGTAATTATGAAAGAAGAAAGAAGAGTTTATAAAGCTTTTGTAGGGGGTTGGAACATCAAGGATGACATACTACTTTAACGCTGAAATGAAAATTCACTTCTTATATCTGTGCACTGGATTCTTTGACTTACTTTTATTATATTGCCATGAAACATGAGAAATTTTAAGTACAGAGCTGAGTACATGAAAGAATTCACTTTTCCTTTTTCAAATCATTTTGTTAATCTCTCAATTCCTCTGCACATCAACTGTGTGTAGTCCTAGAGAACTCAGTTGAGCTTACACTTATTTACTCCGCTATAGAGACATAAGTCTTTATTTACTACCACATGTAGTTACTCAGGCTCTGCCAGTGAAATAATCCCCCTGAAATACAGACTATATTTATTCACTTCTAATAACATTTGGGAAAAATGGGATGCAGCAACTTGTTTGTTGAGTATTTTGTACCCTCAACGCTAGGCACACAGCGACTCTCTCAAAAGCTCCACCTTATTTTTAAAGCTGTTTAAGACAATGTCGAGCTCTATTTAAGTCCACCCTTTTGTTTAACTGTGGCTCACACCCCACATGTCACACGGGGTAGGGCCTGGCTGCTCCCTTATTCTCAATGAGTCCTGGGAGAGACAACTCGAAGGTCTGGGAAGGTCCCCACGGGGGAACGCGGTGCGCAGGCAAGGACGCGCCCGGTTGTCACCTGCTGCCAGCACGGGACTCGCTGTTCCCGGGAAGTGGAGCAAAGGTCTAGAGATCACGGGGATCGATGCGCTCGGGCTCCCGGGCCCGCGCGAATCGCGGGACTCGCCCAACCCCAGCTACCTCCTGCAATGGGGGCACGGCAGCGAATACACACACGTGCATATATAGCGCCTATAACCATCCCGCTACACGTACACAGACTCCACGCATCCGCACCCTCCAAACACACACAGAGATGCGTACATACATCCACACAGAATCAGACAGCCCCATCAGCCCGCACAGAGACACCCCAAGCAAGTGGGCAAAGACATTCACCCTGTCTTTACGGAACCCAAGCTCAGGGGCGCTCACCCATCCTCACTGATGGGTGCTTTCCGCCCCAGCGCTGCCCACCGTGGCCGGTCCCGCTCACCTGGGCTGGGCGGAGAAGAGCCGAGAGCCGGCGGCCCGCAGCACACGTCGCAGGCGGAGCGGCCACGCCGCCATCTTACAGGACAGGGCGGCACTACCGCTGGAGCCTTGTGAGCTATCCCTGTGCCCGCCTACCTACGGCTGTAAATCTCTTCCGGGCTGGGGGCGGGAATATGGTGAAACAGCCGTCTAATTTATATTTTTCTAATGTGGCTTTGCAATCACGTGATGGAGGGGAGCTACAGCAAAGATGACAGGCGGACGAAAGGGTTGTGCTCTGAAGGCGGCTTGTGTGATGGCACCTGTGAGAGAACGCCGTTGTTTTGCTGATTGAGTTACAAGTAAAAATAGAAGAGTGGGAATTAAGATAGAAACCAGTTGTTTGTTAAATTACCAGTAAAAATAGAAAGGGAGGAGGACTATGATAAAGATTAGCTGTTGTCAAATAAGTTGATAAATGGAGAAGATGTAACCAGCTGTTTTTACTAATTAATCACTAGTATATCAAACCTCAGCATTTTGCCAAGCAATTATTGTAAGCTAGCCAACTCATTATATAAAGGAAATGGTATATTTTGGGCAAGGCCTATGAAACATANTTGTTAAAACCCTAATTGGCTATGGGTTATTTTTAAACCCGAATTGGCTTTGGGTTGATCAATTGATTGGCTACTAACCTATAACAACCCGGCGTGAGGGACGACCCTCCTGGCTATGGCTGCGTCCTCCTTCTTTCAGAGCTTTCAGGAAAAAGGTTGTCAGCCCCCCCCACTCCGGGGCGGCATGGCTGGAACCTGAGCCCCTTACCCTAAAGACTGCCTCTCATTGGGCCTTTTGGCAATTTTGCCTTCGCCAGCCCAATCCCCTTGGTATCAATGGGCTTTGATTTGCAGAACGTGCGCACCAAAATAATTTAGCACGCTTTTGCGGGGGGGGGGGGGGGGGGGGGAGGT
>VZTN01025611.1:43243-75420 GCA_013400515.1 Erpornis zantholeuca | reverse complement strand
GTAATTGACAATTGCAAAGGAGACTTCAAACATTGGATAAACCTCTCAACCCCTTTTTGGTTTCGTATCTATTGCAATTCAAAGGTGATTCTACATCTTGCCTGTATGTATCTGCTCCTGCAAAGTTTCATATATATTTAAATGTTGGTAAAGATGTTTTAAGAACATGCATGTGAAGTTGTTCAGGTGCCTCTTCNACATGCATGTGAAGTTGTTCAGGTGCCTCTTCTGTTGGTTACATGCATGCTAAGCATTCTTCAATTCATCTAGATTTTTACAGGTTAAGTTTGCGGTTCTTTCCCCACCTACTCATGATGAGTGTCTAAAGAAATAAAATTATACAGCACAATACATCTTTTTGGACAACAGAAATTCTATGCCGTTTGAAGCTAAATCATTAATTTGAAGCTTAATTTGAAGCTAAATCAAATTAATACAATCTCAAGACAATTATGTAAAGATGAATAGATTGCCATATGGGTAACTGCAAAAGTTTAAACAGACAATGTAATTATTTCTCTTACTGGGGATACTGAGCATGTTTACAAATATGGAATGAGAAGTACGACTTGCTATATGTTGGTTTTGGGGTTTTTTAAAAATTCTTTTATGCCCATAAAAATAAAAAACTATTTAAGACAATTAAAAGATAAACCAGAACTTGTTTAAAAAGTTCATGATTAACTACAACTCTCTGCATTAATTCTCCATTATATGTATGTGGTGTCAGTTCTAATATGAAAATAATGACATCTATGTCATACAGCAGATCCTTAAACATATTTTTTTCAACTGCAGTGTTTTTTATTACATGGTTAAAACTGTGAACAGTTTGCTATGTAAATATTTCTCATAGAAAGCTACCTAAGAATTAAATTTATGGCAATAACATTATCCCTCTGTATAAAGAATATGTATGAGGGTGTAGATACACAAAAGGAATTGATTATTTAGAATTATGTCAACATTCATCACTGCACCAAATTAGTCTTAGACCAATGAAATACTTAAGCCCAGCCTAAGAACAGATAATACAAGGTAAGTGGCTTTGGACACTTTGTAGATAAGGGCGAATTTCATGCACAAATCTAAATATACATTGATTTTGCCACACAATCATTTATGCATAATAAATCATCTTTAGAGAATACAGAAAAGAAAACAACTGCTATGGTTTAAGAACGGAACTTATCAGTCTTTACCAGCAATACAAAATAAGAGGCAGAAGCACTCTCCAAGGGAACAGATAGTATAAAAATTCCAGAAATAGGCAAATGAAATGACATAAACAAAACTATTCTTTCTTGTCTGCCATACAAAAATAAGAAAAAATGTTTTGAAATAAAAACTTGGTTTAGCTTTGTTTTTTTGTTTGTATAAAGGCTTACAAACAGGCACACAAGCAATCACTAGGTAAGGATTTATGCTAAGATATATGCAGAGTAATAAATATAAGTCTCACAGAGGGCACTTAAGTTTTAAAAATATATTCCTTATAACTTTTCTTCCGTACCCTAGAATCTGTTTAGCCATAGTCAAAGAAATACATAAAACAGTGTGGAAGTCTGCTTTTTTAAAATTGCCCAGTGTCAGGAATTGAATCATAGTATTTGTTATGTCTTTTAACCTTAGCCAGAGAACATGAAGGCAAAGCAGGTTCATGAAGGGAAATTTTTATATTAATCCTTTCATTCCTCTTATGGACTGAATGAGATTCCAACAATCTTTTAGTATATATTTTATTATTATAAAAGGGTAGGAGGCAAAGTCAAAGTTTCACAGTTTGATTGCCCTCTCCAATCAAAATGTTCAATAACTGCAATGAGGTGAATTCTACTAACACTGCTCACCTTTGTTCATAAAAGTATCACAGATTATTTTATTGCTTATTAAGTCCAGGAGTGCAAGCAATGCAGTCTTTACGCTTGGTGTCTAAACAGGGATGAATTCCACCTCCAGGCAACTTTGGCCTTTTGTACTAGCAATTATATTATTATAAAATATGAGTTTTACAGATGAACTAAATCCCATCTAGAATCTTCACCCAGAAAAACCAGCACTGCTGTGCCTTGGTCAGAATTTTTCTATTCCAGAGCTGGCATCCAGGTGTGTGCTTGAAAAATATCTTTGATTTGACATCTACAATAAGCATAACACAATTTTAAAGCATACATGCCACAGAGCTTAATTTAGAAACTGCTGCTTTTATTAAATTTAGCTACTTTTCCCCTGCAGCTTTACATCAATATTGACTTCAAAGTGCTAGTAGCTTTCATTAAATTGAATTACTTTCTCCTGTAATTTGAAAAGTAATGAGGCAGCTACTAAATGAAACTGTTGACAAGACAAGAACAGTGGCTATTAAAAATTACATGGCAAAGTGTAAGTCATAAACAATGGTGGTTTGTGTTCAAGGGTGGTTCCTGAATAAAACTGCACAAAATTCACCAAATAAGTAGTTCTTCTATCTCCTCTGTGCATCAAAGAAATGTGAATTCTACCTAATTAATTATTATATTTCTGTTCTATTTCAAACAGGTTCTACAATGATGCCCTGCTCATTGTATCTGAGCATCTTCCAGTTCTGCATTATGTGATACAATTAGTATCTGCTATGACTAACTCCTGGTTTTTGTCATTTGTTCTTTTATTAAAGGTTCTTAGATGTCTTTTCCAAACTAACGATTCTCCCCAGAGAGAGAAGTGGAGGCTGTTGCAGAAGCATTTTTTTGCTTTGGAAGTGCCTTTCCCTTTCCAAGGGAAAGTCTCTTAGATTAGACAAACATGTAAATATGATGCTCTATAAAACTGATTAAAAGCACTGAAAACAGTATAGGAAGAGGATGAGTAGAATGTGCCTTCTCTATTCTTCAATGATTTATACATAGCAGCATTCACAAGAACTGGAGTTTTCCAAGTCCTAAAGCCTTTGTATCTGAAGCTGATTTTCCTGGATTCTGTAATACTTTCAAAGCTGCAGAAATGGGAAACTGAGTGCTGTTTTACCAGGTTACAAAGAATTGCACACTCAAAAAGAAATAATCTGAGACTACTCTCCTTTGATCTTACTTCTGTCTTGCTTGTTGGTTGCTAATTTAATGCAGAAATCGACTTTATCTTTGCAAGTGGTCACTTGATTGTAGTATAGCAGTCCAATATGATGGAGCTTTGTACCAGGAGCTCATGATCAATTGAACCAAATGGAGAAATTCCCCAGTGGTACTCTTTGGAATCTCCCTTTGCAAATGGTGCAGACACAACAGGTTTGATTTCCTGTGATATGTTATGGTTTCAAAACCAAACGTCTATATCACATTTTTGCCAGCAGGGAAGTTTCTCTCAATTCCCAGTTCTATTTCATGCCATATATTAATAATGAGAAAATTGATGAAAAACTTTGTGTATGCATTGGAAGCAGGGCACTTTAGATAGCACCTAGGTAAATGGTTTCAACCTTGTTTCCATCAAAAGGTGCATCTTCAGAGCACCAGTAATAAACTTCAGAGTGTACAGAAAGACTCCAAGTGGAGACACAAGGCAAATTCATGCCAGAAATAACTCTGTCACTAACATAGGTATGCCCTTTGTGAACGTTCCTTTCATAAAAGCTCAATTTATCATAATATATTGTCTAAATTATTAATTCTGCTTCTGTAGAGCCAGCATTCTTCTATCATCAACTCTATAATTAAGTGTGAAAAAGAGGTTTTAGAGATTAAGAGTAAATATTTGCCCTATTGCATGGATAGAGAATATATCTGTCACGGTCAAGAACTACTGTCTCCTGGGCAGGAATTTTGTTTTTCTGAAATTCTAGTGCCTACTATTTCAGTGGCCAGAACTAAGTGGGCACCAATGGAGAATGCTGCTCATGTGAAGCAGTGCAAGAGCAGCAGTGATCTGACCAGAAATGATTTATTGCCCAATAACTTTAGTGCAACACATCACCTCTCCTGTCCTGAGTGATGGAGCCCAAAGAAGTTAATAAATTCCTTGTTTTGGTTTGCTTGCTTGTGTGGCTTTTGCTATCCTTACTAAAATGTCTTTATCTCAACTCTTAAGATGTCTCACATTGGCTTTTTGATTCTGTCCCTTATTGCACTGCAAGAGAGTAAGTGGCTGTGTGGTGTTTAAGCTGCCTACTGGAGTTAAACACAACATATACAAAACAAACACAAATTACAAAAGTCAAAGAAAAATAAAAGTTCTTTTAGATTTGCTTAATCTTTTTTTGTGTTCCCATAAAAATTTAAATTCACAAAGAGCCCCCAGTGCTCAACAGCAGTGAATGTTGAGTTAATCACTCATTTGCCCAAGAATATATTCAAATCCTCATTTTTGACATTTTTAGAAAATGAAAGATTCTGTATCTTGCCTTAAGAGTTTAAATTGAGGTCTTGTTCAAAAGCAAGGATCATCTGGTGCTTTTCCATTAACCAGTGCTAACTAAAATATCTAAGGGAATCAACTCCCCACAAGTGCCCCCACCCCAAGTATTCACATTACTGTTTAAAGGCCTGATTTAGTAATGTGACTGCCACCTCAGACCACTCAAAAATATTTGAACTAAAGGCAGTAAATGCTGTACTATTAACTAATGCTGAAGACCTTGTCTGTTAAGCAAAAACCTGTTCATGACTTCTAAATAAACTTACATCACAAAAGGGCCTTACTAGCAGGTATTGCATACTTGGCATTTGCCTCTAAAAGTTTTCTGAAACAGGCACTGAGCACAAGAGTCAGCAAGTATGCTTCTTATTTGCTAGGCTGCATGGAGACTTACTGATGAAAAATGGTTCTTAATTACGTGTTTCCTGTACCCCATGTTGGTGATAGCCAACCCTACTATAACTAAATGAATGTATATGGTGACATTACTGACATTACTGACTCTTCTTTACAAAGGACCATGTTAACTTCTTACTGTACAGCCCTGTATCCATAAAGGGCTATGGATCTGACAGGAATTTCAATGATTTTTCAGTAGCTGGCTTGTTCAGAAGTGTAAGGCAATAGAGCTGAACACAATTGGATGCCTGCTCAATGCATGCTCTCCAACCTTACAGATAAAGTACCAAAGAGGGGAAAAGAAAATGAGTAGTAAAGTGTCTAATCTATCTCCCAGTTACTTCACCCCTTCAGTGTAATTTGATAGTTCATTTTATTTATTTATTGAGGTTTCATCAGTATTAGAGGGGATTTTAAGTACCAGAACATAAAAATTTTTTGAGCAACTTTACTTGGAAGAGAAGCTCTATATTCAGTGAGAACTCAGCATGTGTTTAAAAAACTCTACCTCTTCTGCTAGCTGAACATGACATTGACAGTAACTGGCTCTCTTCAAGAAGGGCCTGGTTGAATACTTAACAATTTACATTCCAATAAGTAACTGCATCTCTCAGGGCATAATACATTCTGCAAAACTTAACTCTGTCATATGTATCCTCCCTATTTTAATGTTGTAAGTCATAGGAGGCTAGAGTGCAGATAGAATGAAGAAAAGAGAAAGAAGGAAGTGTAGTTTTATATATGGAACAATTTTCTTCGTCTTGCATGAAGTACAAGAAGATAATAGAAGGTAAATATTAATAACATACTTGGTTCCGTTTCAGAACAAAAACACTTTTCAAGGGACTCTGTTGGAAAGTTATATCCTAGCAGAAGTTGTAGCAGATAGAATGGGAAAAGACAATCTCCAAAAGCAAAGCACTTACTTTTACTGAGTAATCTTTATTAGAAAATTCCTTATGGCAGAAAAAAAATTAATTCCACTTTGAAACTGCTGCACCAGCTTATTGCCCTTTTGCTGCCCTCCATCTTAGCACAGCTTTAGGGCACAGATGAGATCTTTTTGTAGACAGCTTCAAGTTCATTGCACCTGTGGTGTGACCATAGGGGATGAAATCTGGGGTGGTGTGAGAAGCTGAAGCTTTGCAGCCCCACTGCCACCTGATAATGCCCAACCTGATAATGCCCTGCTCCTGGATGGGTTTCCAGCCCTGCCCTGCCACCCCAGGGAGCCCCCACAGCCCTCAGGCCCCTGGGTCGAAGGATCTTCTGGTTCATAGGTGAGAAACAGTCCAAAAGACCAGAAGTTGATGGTTTCCAGGTGGTTGGATAAAAGGGAGTGGTGAACACCAGTGGCAGCCTTTTGACCCACCACCAGTCTATGATACCTTTTCTAACTGGAGGAGTTATGCTCATGTAAGGGAAGGTGTGTCTTCAAATCACACCCTTGATGGACATACTTATCCTTGCCCAAGCTTCTTTAAAGGTATAGGTTAAGGTTTAAAGGTTTTTATAGTTATTGATGGTAATTTTAATTATGCCAAATTCAGGAATCTCATTCTCAGATAAGGGTGGGAGAAATACATTAAGATACTAGTAATGCAAACACATCAAAATAAATGTTTTGTTGTAGCCCATAAAACTTTGCCCAGGCAAGTTCCAGTCAAATGGTAATTTTCATTTCAATAACTTTTCTTCTTCAATAGAAAGTAGTAGTTCATGCAGGAACTGTAGATTTCTTTTCCTTCTGTATAAAATTTAGGGGATTTAAAGAGATTAATTTAAAGGCTAGCATACTTTTTTCCCCCTCAAACATTGTTAGAGATTCATCTTACCCCATTTACAAATGATTTTGCCTTCAATCAAATTTACTTTTTTGCTTTTACCTCTCATATTAATACATCTACTCTTGCTGTGCACACAAATTTTGTAGCTCTGATTTTATTTTTACTGAGCCTGGCAACAACAAAATCAAAATTATATTGGATCATTTATACATTCAAGTAAAAAGGAAACACTGCCAGTGGGGACAGAAATAAACATATGCAATTTAACCTACCCCTTCAGGACCCTTCAAATATTGAGGATGTTATTAATATGTGGACAAAAGACTGAGTGAGTGATGACATTTTAGAAAAAACAAATATTGGCACGGGAGTATATAGTCATTAATGGAAAAGGAAATAAGTAGACTCTATTTCAAAAATGATCATGAGCTTCTACTTATTTCTCAAGGAGGACAAATTTCAGTTTTGCCCCTGCATACATTGTTTTCCATTGCATGTCTGTGTTAAATGGTGGAGCAGTGGCACAGGTTGCCCTCAGAGTTTGTGGAGCCTCCATCCTTGGAAATATTCAAAAGCTGTCATGGTTCTGGGCAACAGGCTCTAGATGGTTCTGCTCGAGCAGAGGACCAGAACACCTCCAGAGATTCCTTCTGAGCTCAGCCTTCTGTTATTCTGTGAAATGTAATGTTAATAGTGCTTATATGAATTACAGTATTCCATGTAAGAAGTTATTATTGAAATTTGACAACCATCTCAGCAGATAATAGTATAATCTTTCCCCAGTGTGCAAATGGTTTGATTTCAAAGAAGTAAATGCCAGGCCAGTTGTTAGCACATTTTACTTACTGTTTGATTAGAAAATGGTTCTGCTTATCCATTCCAACAGAATGCAACAATTATCACACCTATTTTAATATAGAAATAATTCTGCCAGACTGTAAAAATACATTTCCTTTTTTCTCCTTTTCTCTTATTTTCTTCCTTTCAATATTTTCTCAAATTTATATACAAACATACATACATACATACATATATATATATATATATTTACATACACTCGTTTGCTAAAAGGCTGATGGAAACAAACAAGAAAAAATATGACTGTCACATTATTTCATAATGTAGTTTAAATATATTCGTGATTTAGTAGCTATTTTCCCCCCAAATTATGTATTGAATTGATTAGATTTTCAAAATTCTTCTGATCTTATCTAGTGCCTTCTATAAGGGATAGATTTTCCAAAGGACCATTTGCATGAAGCATTGTTTTATTCTGATTTTATGTACCTACTTGTAGTTTCTAACCCTGTACTCCAGAAATCAGATCTTTTAGAAAATTTGTCCGAAAATGTACACATTATGTACCAACAAACACATATGAGTATCCCTATGTGTAACTACTAAATAAAAGCTCACCGTTGTTACTTCATTCAGTTTCACTTAGGACCCTTTGCATCATTAGATTTTTGCCCTGATATAGAGGAAAAAAAAAAAAGAGGTGCATATATTTTGCCCTCTGAGTGTTCCTGAAGCAATGCTAAGGAGGAGAGGTTTGGGTTCTGCAATACCATACATACTCACAGGATGTAATCTATATTCCACCAAATAACAGCAAAGACTAAATCCACACAACTAATTTAAAGAGGCTCTTGTTCAGTCCCCCTAAAAATCCACTAGATGCAGAGAAAAAAAACAAGAGCACTCCCATGGGACTTGGCACATTTTGGGGCCAGGCAAAATATCACCTAGGACTGGCTCACCAGAACACACCTATAAAAACAAGGAGCTATTAGTTTGTATGTGACTGCTCTAAACACCTGCCTTTTTACGTTACCCATTATTTTACTGTGCTTAGCTTAAATTCCGGCTCTGAGTTCAGCTTGAATAAATAAGTTGTGTGCTGGGGGCTCTGCAGGGGTTGCCAAAAGAGCTTCTCTCTCAGTCAAAGAAAATTAATGACAGTAAAATTACTTTGTGGTGCAAGATAGAGTTTCTGTCCCATCCATGCAGCAAATCCAATTCTCTCCTGCTTTATATCCTGAAACCTTCATGCTGGAAGAGATACACTCCATTGTATAACTAGGTATTTCTGAAACATTTATTTCAATAGCAGTAATTTTAAAAAATACCATCAATTTAAAGAGAGTTTTGTTTGCTTCCTGCATTACCATTTTGTGTTGTTGACCAGGAAATGAGCCTGGGAACAGGAAATCATGCATGCTCTGTTGTATAAGTTTATGGAGGTGACAGACTATGAAACCAATTTATATGTCCTTTTAAAAAGCTTTGTCAATGTTTATTTTCTGTGTATTTTTGAAGACTATATCTTTAGAATTCTAAACTATACCATCAGCTCATATAAGTTAGCAAATTTTCCTTGAAGTCAAGATAGCTGACCTTATTGACACCAGCTCAAAATTTGGCTTGAGCTCTCAAAAATCACTCTGAAAAAACATTGGTGGTGTTTTTCTTGACTAAGATCGTTTGCCAAAGTGGAAAAGGAAGCAAAAGCTTCAGGGCTAGAAGAGTTTCAGCTATGCATCTCAAAGACAGCTGGGACAATGGGCCATTACAGGCAGTTGCTGCTTCCGCATGACAATAAAGTTAGCCAATCTTTTTTTTACTAAATCTGTGTCTTTTAAACCCATAAATCCTGTTCATTATGCCAGGGCATTTATGCCCTGGCAGAAAGTGATCAAGGGAGCTGTCAGCTGTTTCAAGCACAGAGATTGTCTGAAAGCCAAAAGAACTCTAACTTCATCTCCAAACTTGGCATGCCAAGTCTGAGACCAGTCCATGTAAGAGAAGGCAGGGAAGTTCAAGGCTTATCCAGGGCAGAAAGGCCTCTTGCAATGAGAACATTCCCCTGATTGTTTCATTTCTCTGGTTGAAGTAAATTGTACCTTGCTTGGAAGAAGATCTTCCTGTGTCTTCATGTACTGTTTTATTCACAGTAGCAGAGGGTAACAACATTAGTCGGCTTGCTGTGCAAAAAAGCTGGCACACAGGTAACACCCAACTGGATCACAGCACACCAGAAAGACATACGGGGTCTCTAAGACTGTTGAGAAAATGTGTGTAGTGGAGAGAAAGGAGTGAGATCTAACATTAAGCCTCCTCATGGAATTATAAACACTTCTACTCAAGCTGTTTGAAGTAAAATGAGAGTCAGCCATTCTTACGCGACAGAGAAGCAAAGCGTTACTAGCTATCCTGCTGGTTTTGCCCGGGAAGATAGACCCCCAGCAGGGGCTAAGAACTACCTCAAAGGGGGGTTCTCCAGCAAGCTTGAGGCAGTGGCTTAAGAGATGGGCTACAATTGCTTTCTTCCAAAATAAAAGGTTTAATAATGTGAAAATAACCATCAAAAAGCGCCTGAGGTGAGCACTGGTGCCAGCATTCACCTCAAGGGGGGAGAAGTGAAAGAGCACATGGCTTTGGAAACAATGGTATTTATCAGGTTAGATGGGTGGGATTACATGGGGCATTGTCCAGTGAGGAAACAGATAAGGAGAACCCACAGGTCAGGGTCCAATAGGTCAGATGGTAGGGGTCTCGTGGGCGGGCTAAGACAAACACGACCTGGGGAAGACAGAAAATTCTGGCTATGTGCCCATATTTGGAGTCTTCAATGTAACAGAAACCTCTGCTTTTAGGGGATGCACTGCTACAGCAAAGTATTTTGAATTATCTCTACACCCCCTTGTTAGCATTTTTTTTCCTCTGAAATAATTTATTACTGTTTTGAATGTTCTATAATTCATGCTACTTCCTCAAACATTTCTAAACCAAAGTGCTTCATTTCCTCTGTTCCACGTAGAGCTGTTCAGGGGAAATCAGATAAATAACATTTTTCTTAAATTACTTCACTCATCACACTCAAATCTCTCTGCTTAGTCTATGGATATAATGTAGAAAAACATCTGCTTTTTACAGAATTTTGTCTTATCTCATAGTACTGCAATACCTCCCACTTTTACATTGCCTTCTGAGTTGTGCCTTTAGCTGATGCAAATAGGCATGAATAGACTGACACAATGCTTTTAGTTTGAATATGTCTGTCAGGGATTACAACACTGAGCAGCAGCCACCCAAAATAGCAAAACTGGTCATCACTTTCAGCCTACTGTTTCATTTTGTAAAGGACATGTTCTGAGGTGGGTATTTTGTGCTCCTGACAGTGGAAATTTGGGACACCATTTAGAGCTAGATGAAGGTCACATCCAGCATGAGGAGTCATATGATGAGACTGAAAGGGTTTTTTAGTGGAAAATAATATGAAAACATGACTGTATGTATATGTGTGTATATATATATATATGTAACATCAAGAATAGCATTTGCCAGTGTCTGTAGACTGCCCCCACCTAAAGAATGTAAAGCATCAACTAATCCCTACTAATCCCTGCATTAAACTTCCTGATCCTGCAGGCACTGGTTGAGCAGATTAATCGCAGACTAGTAAGAAGCACTAGAGGCAAGGCATGAAGAGAATACTTTCTGTCAATAGATCAACACTGTCTCCCTTAAGACCCTTGCAGAGAAGCTTAATGAATAATGGCCTTGATGAGCAGAGAGGGAGGAAGATTAAAAACTGGATGAATAGCAGCATCCAGAGAGTTATGATCAGTGGCACAAAGTCTCATTGGAGGCCAGGCATCTGTGTTCTCCAGGCACCTGTGCTGGGTCCAAGCCTGCTTAACATCTTTATTAATGATCTAGATGAAGGGGGACAGCATATTCTCAGAAAGTCTGCTGGTGACACAAAGTGTGAGGAATAGCTGCAGTGCCAGGCCATACTTCATAGTCCTACAACAGCAGTGGAACAACTCTTTGCACCAATATGTGCTGGGGGACACCCAATTGGAAAGCAGGTTTGAAGCAGAGAACCTGGGGGCTCTGGCAGACACCAAGGTGGACAGGAGCCAGCAATGTGCCCCAGTAGCAAAGAAGGCCCATGGTGCATTAGGAGGAGTGCTGCCAGCAAGTGGAGGGAGGTGATCCTGCTCTTCTACTCAGCCCTGAAGAAGCCACATCCATAGTGATGGGTCCAGTTCTGGGCTACTCATTAGAGGAGAGACACGGACATACAAAAGAGAGTCAAACAAAAGGCCACACAGATGATTAAGGCACTGGAGCTTCTCTCCAATGAGGAACGGCTGAGAAACCTGGGACTCTTCAGCCTGGAGAAGGCTCAGAAGGATCTTGTCAATGTCTATAAATACTTGAAGGGAGGATGCAAAGAGGACAGAGCCAGCACCATTTTCAGTGGTGCCCAGCGACAGGATCAGACTTAGTGGGCACACACTGAAACACAGGAGGCTCCCTCTGAACATCAGGAAACAAATTTTTACTGTGAGGATGACTGAGCACTGGCACAGGGTGCCCAGGGAGGCTGTGGAGTCCCCATCCTTGGGGACACTCAAAAACTGTCTGGACACAGTTCTGGGCAACCAGATCTAGGTGGCTCTGCTTGAGCAGGGGTCTGAATTGGATGACCTCAAGAGGTACCTTCCCACCTCAGCCATTTCCTGATTCCGTGATCATGTTCCACTTGAATGAGCCAGTGAAGTGGATTAGCTACCTTTTCATAAAAGGTCTCTTCATACTAAAACACCTAGAACCAACATAAGACATCATTCACAAAAGACAATGCTGATCCTTCTTCCACTAGAAACATTTGAAACACCAACACAGCCAAAATTTTATGATGATGTCATGATTTTTTAACAGCTGAAGTATTATTATTAGGGAAAGTAAAGCTATCCTCATTCCAGTTTTGGAGGATCATCACAGACATTAGTGTGATTATTCTGTCAAACGACTTACACCAGTCTAACTAAAAAGATAATCCAACCTCTCATTTATCAAATTTGCACCATTATGTCTAGCAATAAGGAGCCTGATCACCTCATAATACTTTTTGATAAATTTCCTAGCGCACAATAACTGTCTTTTGTCATTACTATTACAGTGCTTAAGATGCCTTTGTTATCATGCTTCTTTGTGCATGCTCCTGCTATGGCAGGACTCCTTCCCTCCCTCCCTCTCTCTTCCTCTGTGATTTCACATGAGCATTTCCAGTGACAGAGCCCTGCAAGGAGTCTGCCATCCCTCCAGCCCTGCTGTGCAGAGTGATATCACCACAGACATCCTCTCAAGATTTTCTCTTCTTTTGAAACTCCTACCTTTGACTAGGAAGGAAAAGAGGCATTTATGCTCTTGCTGAGACACAAAGCAGCTGGGTTAGGTGGGAGGAGAGACACTGCCTCTGTTTCACAGTCACTTCTGTCACTAGGCATGAGTTACAAGAGTTGGGTAGCAACTTCAAATGTGCAGATACTTTTCGGAACGCCGGGGTCAACCCCAGAAGTTTTACTGAATAACAAGTCCTTCGCTAACACGTATCAGTCAGTAGGTTGAAAGATGTTATTTCCTTTACACTGGCTTTTGGGAGAAACGAACTGCATTCCCCAAAAGCAGATCACTTTCCTTGCACTGTGAGGATAACCCACTTATTATTACAACTTTCATAACTTTAACAATGCATATTCTCTGGATTTTCACTCCTAACACAATGCTGCCTAGAAATACATGTAGCAGGAGAGTATTTCTGACCGAACTGGCAGATATACATGGTGAACAAAAGATTGGGGAGAACAAGTAAAGAGAAGAGTATTGAGTTGAGCAGACTACAGAAATGTAAGTTAAGTTCTTGTGAATTATTTAAAATAAAATTATGGTTTGGCACCTTCATATCTAAAAATTTAAATAATTAAATATCTAACTCTAGAAATTAAGAGATTGTTCAGTTTAGAAGACATGAAGACGTACTTGCTAACTAATCTAAGCAATTTGGGAAACCTATTATGGCAAAATTATAAAACAAACAACCCTCCATCCCATCTTCGGCATCCATCGCCTCCTGACTCTTACAATAGTTCTTAAGGGTGGAAGATCCACAAAAGTCTTTATTTCATCAGAGAATACTGAGAACTGTAGCTCCATATTATAAGCAGTTTCAAGGCATAAAGAAATATTTCTGCAATACAGTGAGGGATATTTCTAATTTCATCTTACAGCTATCACTAAATTACTTCAGACCCAATTAAAACTAACTGCAAATCAATTTCTTCTGCCAGTCCTACAAAATGGGAAATGTAACTCAACTGAATAGCCATTTAAGTGTTTTGTTGGTAGAAAGAATAAACTTCACAGGAAAACTGTTTTCAGAAAGTTTGGGTTCTTGTGAGTGAACTTGAAAATTTGCATCAGATTTTTGTGCATCAGTATACCTCACCAAGTTCTTATTCCCCTACCAGTCAAACTACAGAAAAATTCTCATTCTCAGCCCCCCTGAACTCAGTTTTTGCCTAATTTTACAAACGAAAAACACCTAATGAGCTCTGAGATGTTACTTAAAGGTTAATTGGTTTGGGAGAGTAAATAGACAAGTTTTAAAGTATTGATATCAATCTTTATTAATATTTACTCCTTGCTTTGTAGTAGCATCTACCAGTTCTACTCATGGATCATGTGATACATGCACATAAGTTCATCTCCTAATACATCCAAGTGCCCTGCTTTCCTTAAGAGGCCTTTCTCATATTCTCTGATATCTCAGCTATTCTAGCTTTTACTGCAAATTTGTCTCACCTTTCTTGTTAAACCTTTTTCCATGCCTTTGACTTATGTTAAATAAGAAGCTGGGTTGGAATCTCAGCCTTCTCAGGAGTCTTAGGCTGACATTTTTTATAGGAGTGTTCCTATAATTAGAGTTAGGTGCTGTACTGATGTGAGGTAAATAAGAGCTTAATGTCTTCTGATAGACTTTGGTAGAGATGATGATTTTCCTCAAGTATATTCAGGTGTTTTGACTGGACTGTACTTCTCCAGGAATTGTAATGAAAACTGCAAATTGAATTGAGGCATTAGCAGAAAAGAAAAAAGAAAATACTTTTATTCTGCAGTAGATGCAACAGCTCAGCTCAGTCAAGGTGTGACTTCCTTATTTCTAGGACAAATCTTTGCACATTACAAAACAACAGCAAATCAGAAGTTAATTGCCTTGTAACTTTAGAAATCTGCTTTTAAATGCTTTAAAAGCTGCCAAAGAAGTGTCCAAATTTAAATCCTTTTAATATTAGTGTCAAGCAAAAACACCCACAGCATCTGCCCTTGTGTGTCACTGAACACGTTTGGTGTAACATGCATAAACCCTCAATCACTGGCAGACGGGCATGTGTTTATTACTAAGTCACCAAACACATCTGTCTAGCTATTCCTGTTATTTAAAAAGGCAGACTGATCTACTTTACCCCACAACTCTTATTGGATAAGAGAGAGGGGCTCAGAGTATTTCACAAAATTATTCCTTGGCTCAGTTTTATAGCTGTGCTGGAATAGGACTATCACCTCCTGTACAGTAAGTACTAAATCAATTCATACAATGCACTTCTTTGTGTACTGAACTGAGCTAAATCCAAAATCTGAGACTAAGTCCTTTTGCATAAAATGATTGCTCTTTGTTCAGAGCAGCCCGCAGCCCCAAAGGTCTTGGAGTTGTTCTGACACAATGAAAGAAATACTTATTCAGAGGACATGATCTTCAGTAAGCAAACAACCACCAACAAGAAACAGATGGATTTCAACAGATAAATACCGAACCAAGATTGAACTGACTACAGGGAGATTTATTTAGCAACTGTTTCCAATTTATCTTTGGGATGTACAGTAGCAGCAATTTATAAGAAATCAGAGCCAGATTGCTATTTACATTGCACATAAACAAGCCTAAGTGAATAATTAAGCCACTGGAGTACCTGTTTTCCAAACTGTGTAGGTTTGGAAGCCCTACTACCTCCTAGCACTTTAAATTCCTTGAGGATCCTAAACATAATTAGTTTTACTACAAAGTCTTAAGAGTTTCTCAGCTTGCAGATACATGAGCGAATCTAAATGCAAGTTCCTGTATTTATTCTAAGATCATACTCTTAATACGGATATTACCATAGAAAATCATTCACTCAGAAATACCTGCAAACACAACAAATAAATCTTTTTAAACTTAGCCAGACTTTATATTAAATAGATCACAAGATTATTGCTAATATTATTATAAATGCTTATGCTTGAAATAAAATGTGGAGATTTAAAAGCCCAAGAGTTACTGATATTGGCAACTGAAGTCTTTTGTGTGCCTACTAAGACATAGTGTTGTTTGGCCAGCGCATCTCAGTTTCTTAACCAACAGCTTTGCTGCCAGCCTTCAGACACTATCCCCATTGTTAGCAAAGACAAAACCAATATTGGAGAGAGCACCAGGGGCAGATAATTAATTGAATCACTGGGGTGATTACTGCAGGAATCGATGCAGACAGTAACACAGAGGAGCATCATGGCCATTTTGGTTGCAGGTATTGACTTTCCTCCTTCGGTCTCTTATATTTTCCTGTGCCTTACCATACTAAGCTGGTCTGACTGGGGTGCTTTGCAAGCTCCTGAATATTTAACACTCATTATTAGCACTTCTTAAAAAATGCTATGATGGTTTAATGTTGTAGTTATCTGTCTCCTAGCAAACAGGCTAAGATGAGCAAGACAGCACACATCATTGAACAGCTGATGGCAAATTTCAGGTGTCAGGTTATCATCCTGTAATAACCTGGAGCAGGAATCACATTTTATTTTATTTTCACTTGTCATGTCAAGGACTTCTGCTTTACTAACAATAATATCAATAATATAAATAATGACCATATATAAAATATTTCCATCATTCCCTTCTCACAGCAAAGACAGGCTAAAGGTAAGACTGACAGCATGCCTTCTTTTTCCATATTCACAGTGCATGTTTTTATAAAATCATATGCAATTTCCTGAGTGTTAAAGTATGCTGTCATTTGTATATCTAAAGCTCTTTAAGATGTATATTATTCACTGAATGAAACAAAAATCTTCAGGCTTTTCACTCGTGGTAATTCCCTAGAGTTCCACAGATGCTATAAAAACCCTTAAGCCATAGAAGTGTGACAGTACAGTATTTCATACAGTATTTAAATACATTTCTGAACAGAATATTGCACTGTATGAAAAATCTTTGTAATTTCCAAATATTTATGTTTCTAAATCTTGCCTTTTGTACGACTACAGAAACTGCAGGAAATAAACCCTCCCTTGTGTATTCACAGGAATCTGGGTTATCTGACTTTCAAGCCAAATTCAAAATGCACTTCAGAAGCAATTGCCACACAGAAGACACTGTTAATGTAAGTTGGTTACATCTCTGCCATATGAAGTAAAGAGTCATGCATTTTCTTGAACGTTTGCATCAATACATACAAAAACAGCTGATGTTATTTTCCTCTTTCAAATCCACTAAAAATCCATAGACAGCTGACACTCTTGACATTTACATAAAACGTGACTCTATTGCTTCAGTTAAAAAACGGTGAACTTACACAGAGGTTATCCCAATCTGTTTTTCAGGCTTGGTTTCAAAATCACTTAATGTAAAAATTTCAGATCAGATTGTCACCTATGCAGAAATCAGACACGAGGAAATCTGTGAACCCTTTAATAAAAATTCCTCAGCATCTAGATTTCAGGAAATATTTTTTAAGATTCCTTAGTTTATGTCCAGCTAGTACTACGAGTCCCAGGTTCCCTAAAGCCAAAGTTTCCTCATATAGCTCTCAAGATGGTGAGGGACTGTTAAAAGAATCGCCTGTTTGCATCTGACCACTTTAGTCATGGAACCAGCTACTACGGCTGGACGGGAGGCAGCCCAGCAGAGCAGTGCATAATCTGGCCCTGACTGAACAGCTCACCAGGCAAATAACCTACTCTTGACAAATGCTTGACTTCTCTCCAAGTAATTCCTATGCACTTCTTTGGAAAAGATTCCTTATGAAGCAAGTCTTAATGGGAAATACCACATAACTGCAGGAAAAGGTTTGTATGTGTACCCTTTGCTGTTTCATATATGCTTTTAAGGGCCTGCTGTATTTATCAGGCTTATATTTCTTGGAATTTTAGCCCTTTCAAAAATTATAAATGGTAAATATTAGAACAGTAGTAGTGTATTAACACATTAACAGTATCAATGTATTAATACATTTTTCTTATATGTAAGCTGTAATAATTCTTGTTTGCTATTTCTAGGTCTTCCCTGAGAGGAAAGCTAAGTATTACTAATAGCATTAATTAAGCTTTACTCTCTTACTGATTATCCTTTTTATTTGAAGTTCAGAACATAATTTTGTAACTGCTCAGTTAACCAAATGTTCTTCAGAATTCAGAAACTGACTTTCTTGTATTTTTTTTTTCATCGGGCAACAATAAGTTTTCCAATGCTGTTAGTTACTCTTTCAGGCTTTCTGTGAATTATTTTTGAGCATTTGGCCTAAAATTGCTTCTGCTGCAGACAGAAATACCAAAGTGTAACTCCCACTCTACAACTGTCTGGAAATGTCTGCTCATTGACTTATTACTTACAGTAAATACAGAAGAATATTTCTCAAGAAGACAACCTTAGCTGGCATAGTTAGATAAGAAGACGATAGTCATTGCATGTGGGAAAGAACAGAACTCCAAAAATTTGAGCAACAGAGTATGTGAGGAGAAAGAGTGGTGAGTAACTCTTCTTGTCACTCTGCTGATTAGAAGAGTTGCTCATAGCAATTATTCACACATGAAATGTTGCAGGTATCTCTCTCCTCCCACCAAGCACAAATGTTATGGCCCCAAGGGTCCACCCCTGCCCCATTGCACAGGAACTTCCAGGAAATGTAGGCTGGACTTTACAGATGTCAGAAAAGAGGAAGCAGAGACACACAGAAGAACAAAAAAAGCCACTAGAAAAAAAAGGAGAAAAAAAGACAGAAATTTGCTATGGCAATTGTGTTTCCAAGTACGACTCCATTCACCCACCTCCCCAAAGCAAGGAAGTTGTGGTTATGAGTGAAGGTGTGACTGCCTTGCTCTTTTCCTCCCCGCAGGCTCCACACTGCTCACAGGAAGGGATGTGCTCGGCTGCCTGGTGCATGGACCAGGCTCCACAGCCCCCACAGGCTCACCAGGGGTTCTGAGGACTGCTGGGCATCACAGGCCAGGCAGGGGACATGGAGAGCTGCTGGATGGCAAGGCCAGGTTGCAAGGAAGCATCCTGTCTGTTTGGAAAGGGACACTACGGTTACAGTCAAAACGTTTTGTTTTGAATGCCTCTCAGTAGTTCTGCGTGTCCTTAATTCAGAGGTGGCCTCACTGCATCGATGTTCTGATAATCCCAACTGCAGTACTGCATGACCTTTCTGCTTTGGTGCTTTTAAGAAAGACTTGCACCACTCTATCTCAAGCCTTTGACTGACCTGGAGAGTCATCACGGTCAAAGTCTACTGGCACTTTGGTTTCAATCCTGAAAAATGGTTAATACCAGTGTTGCAAAATCTATATGAAAGCTTCTTTCAGTGACCACAACTTGCAGAAAAAAAAAAAGGGGTTATACATAAAAGACTCTTTGTCTCCCTCATTGATTTGACCCTGGTCAAAACTTGAAAAAATGAGATTTATCCATAAGACTTCTGATGCAAGTGTGCCTAAACTGCCTTTACAGCTTTTAGAACCTCAGACTATGGCTGCTTGCAATATTTAGGTCAGAAAACCAAAAAAAAGACATACATTTTGGATGGCTGGAATATTTTTCTCTTGAATCAGGACAAACAAAAAATAAAAACTGTAAAAGGCATTTTTACAATGTAAATTAATTTTATTCCAAACAGATTAAAAAAACTAACAAAGCTTGCCTAAATACATGAGGTAGTACATGTAGCAAAAGAGAAGGCAGAATATAGTATTCTGAAATATGAAGAATATGAGTAAGTTTACAAGTTGGAGTGGAATAAATTCAACAACAGAAACAAAATACACCAAAAATAAAGTTTAACAGCTTTTCTGTCTTAAAGCACCAATACACTTTTCATAGAAAGAAACGTAGTATCACCACTACATGTTTTTCATATACCATAATATGGTAAAATTAATGCATCAAGCTGTTCACCATAAAAGAATTCTTTAAAATTGTGAAGCAACAAACGACATAATTGTCACTGTGCTTCATACCACTATACTTCCTGGCCTGCAGGAGTATTTGCCAGGTCACAAGGAGCACAGTTAGCCTTTTTTACCATTTTCTTTGGTTTTTTTGAACAATTACCCTCATATTAATGTGTAGTATTTTGATAACTTTTATAGCTTGAGGCCACAAGCTTGAAAATATTTATGTATGTGTACAATTCTACTTTTTTTTTTGGGGGGGGGGCCCAAATTTAGGTAAACTGAAGGAATCACATGACAAAAACAAAGTATGTGCAGAACTGCAGGCTTATTCCTTAATTTCAGGTTACTGCACTTCTCAATATGAAAATTTCATCAGATCCTTCAAGGTTATATTTGTCTGTTTCTCACCCAAGACAGTGGAATATCTCTGAAGGACTGAACCACAATGAATTATGGTTATTTGTACTAAAGCGCTTACCAGAATCCAATACGTATTTTATTGATCTATTTAAGAAATAATAGACATGAATGGCCCAGTCTCTTAAAAATATTTTTTGGAGGAAAACATGCTAACATGACCCAGGGCTTCTTCCTATATTTTGTATTTCCCATTTTACTTCGAAATAGGTATTTTTACTTGTTATGATCAGTATGAAATTGAGAACAATCTATATCTTCATTTATGCTTGCATGGCTAATGCTACTGTAAATCATTAAAAAGTTATATATATGTTTTCATTTTACTTTAAGGCGTGATTTATTTTATCAAAATATTGGGATGACTTCTTTTATGTACAATGAAAATAAAAACTCAGGCCTCCCTATGGTATAGTTTGAAGGTTACTGTTAGTGGCATATATAAAGCACCATATAATAATATATTCAGATGAAGAAAACAAAGAACATTTATGAGCTTTGAATTAACTGTATAGGAATAACTGCTAAGAAAATATAGCAATATTTAACACAGGATTCAAAGTATTGTAATATATCATTATAGATTTTCAAATGAATTTTTCTCCCATGTTTATTTTTACAGGTTTTTTCATTAAGATTTATATGTAATTTAAACTTTTTGGTGGAAAGCAGTATACATCTTCTGTACAATAATGTTACAGCTTTATACAAATTTTAGGAATTACAAGAAATGGCCTGTATTAATCTTTTCCAAGTGCTCTTGTTTCACTTGCCTGTTTTAGATTTTACTTGCTAGATTCAAACAACAGCAAATACTCTGAAAGCCTTGCTTCCTGGAGGATTCTGTAAACTGGAACATAAAAACATTGCTTATGTTATTTTTAAGACTCCAACACTCCAATGACAACTTTTTACAATTTTTAATTGTTAGTTCCAGTATTCTGCAGCACTTCTTAAGAAAACTCATAAATTTAGCTACCTAGGATATCTTTAAAACTGCTACAAATAAAAACTACTTCAGATTTTTTTTTTCAAACAGCTTATTAGGAACAAATTAAAAAAAAATCAAGTAATCCTTTGTGATGAGCAATTCTAGTTTAAGGAATTGAAGCAAAACACAAAAAGTGCTTTGGAAATAGACAAAACATACATTTTATGCTTACTATTCTAGCAACTGTACTTGGAGAGAACTACAGAGACCTAATGTCTAAGAAAACCAAAGGGAATGCCTTCTGAATGGATAAATATCTGGCTTCAAAAGAAAAGAAACAGAAATACCCAATTCCAATGACATTTTGATAGAATAAGTATGTTTGTCTTAAAAGTCGGACCATCATGTCTTGTTTAATGGTCCATTGTTTTTTCTTCAGCAAACCCTGTCTCAAGATATTCTGGGAAGGACAGGGAAACAGAGGTGAAAGCAAGGAAAGGCACAATGGAACAGGTTGGCTGCAATGGCCTTAGAACTCATCATCCTCTGCTCCACAGAAAACTTGCATGGGTCTCTTTTCCAAACTGCTGACCTCCCAAACTTTACCAAGATGATTTCTGCATAAATATATGTGTATTTATATATCTTTTTAAATTTTTATTTATAGGCAGTATATAATACATATAGTAGATATAAAGTGTAAATAATGATTAAATTTGCAACATTCCTACTGTCTGCATCTCTGCTGGAGAAGATTTATATGGAGAGCAAAAGTGTCAGTAAGGAAGCACTCTAAGGGAACTCAATGATCATGGAAAAAAGTCAAAAAAACTGTAAAATATGTCATCCATTCAGTGAAGAACATCTGTATTTTACAAGCATCCAGATATGTTGAAAGGTCTGAGAGAAAAGAGAGAAGACATTCCCCTACCCCCAATTAAAAACAATACAAAAATACTCGATATTTTCCTACTTCTGGGTTTTCTAGAGAACTTTTTGAGGTTTTTTCCCACTCAGATTTCTCAGAAAGACTAGAGTCTGGTTAGGTAACAATCATTTTTAGTCTAATAAACATTCTTAGCTTTACAGGGCGAAAAGGGTGATACAATGTTTTTGAAGTAATTTCTTTTTCTTCCTTTAGAACCTGGAGAACCCTTTCAGGGATTAAATTTAATCTGCAACATACAGCCAGGTGTTATCATCATACAATGCACAAATACACTCAATACAACTAGTAAACCTTCACAGCATCTCCATGTCTTTCAGAAAAACACTGTTAACAACAATGTTTTTTTTTTTTAATTTTCAGCAATTGTGAATTTTAATGTTTGTGAGTATTAAGTATGATTCAGGATCACTGGTTCAATGCCATGTAAATCACTAATGAAGAGCTCACTAGGAACCAGTGAAGCTGCATCCTTACCTTAATTTTTAAAAAATCCCTAAGGACGTAAAGGCAATTTTCTTATCAAATATTGTGTTAGTTGCTACAGAACCAGCAAAGCAAACAAGAGGCTTACTTTATTTCATAAGCAGCTTTTCAGGGTAATGTTTCATGAGCTTAGAGGAGGCAGGGAGCTCCACTACCACAGCTTCTCCAAAGTCACCACAGCTGTTACACAAGCTCTGTAAATCACCCTTTTTGGCCTGTTTGTTTGGCTTCTAGCATCGCCCCAGGTACAAACACACACAATGCAAGACTGTGAACCTTACTGAGGTCGAGAGTAAAGTGTAATCTTTGCAAATGGGCTCGGTACCTTTCTGAATATATCCCATTTTGGAAGGAAGCAACATAGACCTTTCTTTTGTCTACTGGCATAACATCAACGTAACCGCCCTGGTTGCGGACCACACCAGCGTGCACTGCTGCCCGGCAGATACTGGAGATCTGAGGAGGGAAGAAAAGATTAGCTCTGCAGTCACATCCTTTCATTTCATCATGTTTAAGAAGAAGAGAAATAAAGGTATTCAAAGCAAATTTAGGAAATATAAAATAGTGATACTTATTGCATAACTGATTTTATTAGTCTTGCAGTATTTAAATCAGCTTCACAGGAATTGGGCCAATTTACAGGAATACAGACATTGCCTTTCAGGTCACTTTCACCATGATGCAAAGATAATTTATTTCAGGCTATTTCTTTTCAAAGATCAGAAACATGTTTGAATTCTTGAGCCTTTCAAAATATAAGAATCTATTAGCCAAAACTTCAAGCATCAGTGAAATCCATATTCAGAGGGAGAATCACAGTGTCCTACCCAGGCATGGGTAAATACTAAAAGCTAATTATATGAAAGACACAATCTGAGCATGAGACAGAAGATACAGGTCTAAAATGAACATTGTCTGTGAAGTTAATAGCACTTGTAGCTGCTTGAAACCTCTATTCTCTGGTCAGTAATTTCCCTCATGAACCCATGAAGAAGAAACGATATCCACAGAAGGATTCCTCAGTGACAATCTTGATAATGTTCATTTAAATAATTGATTTAGACTTGCAGTACTCTATTACTCTTTCAGCATTTTAAAAATTGTCAGAAGAATGAAACTTCTTAAGATATTCCAGAAAGTAGGTCCCAATCTATAATACATAGCATAACAAAGTGCAGTTCCAGCTACAGTGAACCCCCATTTGGAGACAAGATTTTGGTGGAATAAGTCGCAAATCCAATAGGTTTCTCCACAAACAACCTTAAAAAACTTCACAATATAAATATAAATAGCTGGTCAAACAGGCCACTACTTAAATAAAAATAGTCCAGATATAATTGGAGTAATGTATACGTGTTAGCATAGCCATTTTTCAATCTCAGTGCTATATAAAATCAGGAATTTAAAATAGCAATGATTTTCCTGCTGTCATTCTAAGTGCAGGACTTCTAATATTTACAGGAGTAAAGCTCTAAAACATGTTATGCAAATAACCTTCTGCAAGGATGCTTTAGAGTTTTTCTTTCCACACGATTGGGTGCAGTTTTTGAACATGCCAGAAAGGAAGCCTTTTAAACCCCTCCGTACTTTTCCTCCTCCTCAGGTTGCCAAACTTTTCTTATATGCTGAACACCAACAGATGCATTATTGTTACAATTATGGCATCCCTTATTTGTCCATACTGTGGAGTAACTAAAGAGGAGACTGATCATGTGCAATTTCAAATAGCGAGGGAGAAAAATGGCCTTTGCAATACAGGATTACAGACAGAAGAAATAAAAGATGATATTTACAAGCAATTAACTACACTGAAGAACTAGAGGAATTCTATTCATTCTATTCATTCCTAGTACAATAACACAGCAGTAACTTTGCTTTCAGTTCCCACTGGAGATATAAAGAAAGGCTAGAGGTACAACTGGGGGAAAGAAATATCAGCATTTTCACCTCTGTAATAATAACCAAAATGCTACATTCTTTGCATCATGAGCTAGGTATATACCATCATAATTACATTTGAAGGTAGCTAAGATACTGGCTGTTCCAATGTTATTTGAAGTTTCTAGTCAAGCAAAAAGGAAAGGAAAACCAAGGAATGGAGATTTTGACTGAAGGGGCTGACTACTTGCTGGAAACTATCTCCAGCAAATGATGGGGCCATTGTCAGGGCTGGTACCACAAGTGGACCTATCAAGTATGGCTGAGTTAATGCACAACATTCCAAAGGTAAAGGCTAGACACTTGTATGGAATATGTGAAAAAGGAGAGGTCAGAAGACTGGGGTTGATGAAGCCAGCTCAGAGGCTATTTTCAGATGAAAAAATAAAGTGATATTCTGATGCTATGTTCCAGATGAGACTGGACAACAAATGCACGTACTTTTGGAATATATGAACAATTAAATGTGCATAAACCCATAGTTATGAACTAGTTTGTCAGAATAGGTATTAATAGATGCATATAGTTTTATAAACACATACAGAATACATTTTTTTCCACAAAGTATTATCTGTCCTTATCTCTCAAGAACTTCTCATTGTCTTGGAATTAGACTATTAGGCATTCATCTAAATGGAATCGGATTCCAGTAGTGATGCCACAGTATTTGCTGTGTTCAATATTATGTCATCCACATCACACTTCCTTGAACCACTAAGGTAAGGTTCCTGTTGATTTAAGCAAAAGAGGATTTCACTGTGTCTATCACAAATTTCAGCATATTATTTGTGGTTTACATAAGGACACTTGTGTCACTTTCTGGAAGACTTCAAAGATTTGGGGTAGTTTCTTTAATTTTGATGAAGAAATTCCAAAGGAAATATAAGGTAGTATATTTAAGTTAGTATAAACACTTCATACAGCATTATATGGCCATGTTTATTGCTGTGTTGTGAACACTCCTACACTTGTTACTATTTTTAACAGGTCATAGGATCTGAATATCAAGTTGCCTAAATATTGCCCTTCCTCAGAAACTCAACAAATAGTAGTATCTACCACAGCATATCATTACTCTAGAAAGGCATTTAAACCACAGGTGTCTTTACCATAGCATCATAGGAATATGGAGCTATTTAACAGCTTTCTACATCATAGTCTCTACATTTTACCATAGCAGAAAATTACGAATACTTTTTGCAAAAGTTTCAGGGAATATTTCCATATATGGCTACTGAAACAAAAATTAGTATGACCAAAGTCCTCAAATGGTATAATATTATACAGCTGCATCGAACTCTTTAGATAAAAGATATTTGTTGATCTCTAGCCCCCAAAAGAAGTGAGGTAGACACTCTGAAAAAGTCAAATGAATTCTGCTCTGCAGATACCTATTTATCTCCTTTACCACTATACTATCTGTACTACAAACTACTACAAACATAATCTAGAACAGCACCTTCAGTGTAAATATCTACCCTGACAGCATCTGAAGTTGATAGGAAGATTCCCATCTCTGAATTCTTACCAGTACTTGTGTCCATTTTTTCCTAAAAGCAGTATGGCTGCACAAATTTCTATACAATGGAGATGAACAATGAGATAGTACACTTTAAATAATATTAAAGTTCACCTCTATAACACTAATTAAAGCCACCTTGGACTTCTCCAGCCAAAGAAAATACATATTCTGAGGTTTCCTTCTGTTCAGGTTAAACACAAGCTTGTCTTCTATCTCCTCCAACAGTCTCTTCTAACTCACTGGGAAACCTTGTCTGTAGCCCTTAATTGCAATCACAGAGTTGAAAGAAAATAGTCTTCCACAAACTGCACTTGCATTGAATCTATTTTCACTGCCTCTTTTATACACATTAAGGATCCAGTCCACAAATCAATTACCTTTCTAAGCTGGAAATACTATTCACACCTGTGACACTACTTATGGATGAGGGCATTTTCAGGACAAGACACTCAGGTAATCTAATGGACATTTGTTAGTTTCAAAACACTGATGAAAGTACTTGAACATTGTGTTCACACATTTCAAATAACTGGGAAGTAGTGAAACTCATCACCTGACCCAGCTGGTTGCCATACTACTCTGCTTCCCATCTGTTCCCCTACAAAACCATAGAGTATACTGCCAAAAACATGAACTGCTTTCTCTGCCACTACATCCTGGCTTCTCCACAGAGAGATGACAAAGTAGGGACACAAACCAGAAATCTCTTTTCAGACTTTCCACCCTCCTCAGAACTAAACATGTTGTAGAAAAGACAGGGAAAATAAAACCTGACTAGAAAACAGAATGACAAAAAAAAAGTCTGTTAAAATAATATGACAATGTGAGATATATTACACAAACATCTCAAAACTCTGTTGCAAATATTTAGCTATCCACACGGATAAGAAATATTAGAAGTAAGAAGACCATGGACATATATTTTAAGAGTAATTTTTTTTTATATAGTCTGACAGAAATTTCAGCTGCATCAGGATGTAAAGTGAAAAGGTTTAAATCAGTATACACTGCTAATGTTGAACAAATCAGTGAGATTTCTGATAAAAAACTGAAAGTATGGGTCCAGGGACTAGCGAAGCCTACAATGAGTTTTCAATTTTCCATATCTTCAACAGCTGAGTACTGCTAACTTACATGGGAACCTCTGAAGAAGAACTTTGAAAAGATTGTGTGAAAAATTAGCACATGGAGGAAAACTGAATGTCAATATGCGATCTTATAGTTACATCATTTTTTTTCATAGTATTTTATATCTCATTATATAACAGAATATAAATCCCTATACTTACATCAGAATAAATTCGTGTACCAATTACACGAGCGTAGTGTGGATTTGCCTGCATACAGTTGTGAGGACAATACACCCTAAAAGATCAAAAACAAACCACATACAGTTAGGAAGAGTATCAGAGACTTAATATATCATGTTCAATGACAGCATTAGTAAGTGTAAATCAAGTTGATTATCTGTACATATGGGTCTATAATGCTATTTAAAAGATGTCAGTTTTTGAGGCTTTGATCATACAGTTGCAAGCATTGCTGATTGTGCTGATGTTAATAATGGAGTACTTAAAATCATACTTTAACAAGTTCTTTCCTTTGGATAATCAGATAGTGTTCTTGTTCAACATATGTGAGGCAGTGAGAAGTCAGTAAGAAGAGAGATGTTCATTATTCCTAATTTATCAGATTCTAAGTGCCCTCTACAAAATGTACAGTCAGATATCTTCTCAGAAGAGGCAGATCTGAGTGAGGACCTGCTACAATACTGATGACCTGGTGACACAAACCAATTTAGCAACTTATAATGAAGGTGAACATTGACATCTGTGGCTAGAATGACAAACTGGAAAGTAGTGGGATTCTTAGTGGAATTCTGATTCTGATCTGGGAGATGAGAAACCTGCCAAAACAAAGACCGTTTCTATCAACTGCACTTTGTTAATCTTTGAGGAAAACTTTCTCTGTGATTTGTGTCTTCTATAGCTTCAAAATGCACAGGAAAACCAGGTGGGAAGCTAAGAGCGGTAGAGAAGATGTCAGCATCTTAGCTGCTAATTGTGATATGCTCCAAGCAAGAACTGAGTCGACTCTAGGTCTGCTCTGAGCTATTTCATTTCAAAAATGGAGCCATCCTAGAGCAAGTCTTCTTCTCCAAGATGTTATCCAGGCTCCAACTGGTATTTGGCAAGTCGTATCAATTGGGCATGCTAGAGTCTTGTCAGATAGGTAACTAAAACATATTGATAGAGTCAGGAAGGATGTTTTTGTCAGAAGGAAGCAAAACATCAAAGAAGCCTTTTGAAGATCTGCTGATTTATGAGTCAGGAGTAAGAGGGAAAAGTGAGGTTGTATAATCAATGCTGTGGCTGATTACTGCTTGTAATTCCTAAGGCTACATTTTCAGAATTAAGAGCATGCACACAATCTTGAATGAATCATGGCTATTGTGATGTTCCTTAAGTTGAGACATCAGAATCATGTAATTTTAACCTTGTATTTATTTTTAAAAAATTCCTAAAGACAAAACCTATTTTTCTCTTAATGAAGCTAGCTTTAGTTTTTAATAATGAAGAAAACACGACAAAGATAGAAGTGTGAGGTTGTACCCATCCATTCCTGTGTTCCACTTCTTAGCTTACTTCCACATCTTCCAGCTAAAAAGCCAGGAGTCATAGCCAAACACCAAGTAAGTCCATGGACCCAAGTGCTACATGAAGGGATGTTTTCCTAGCAGTTTTGGCTTTGTACTTGTTTCCTGTGTTGGCTGTAGGATTGCTATGAAAGTAATCCTGTGGATATCTCCAGCTTAATTTGTGGTAAATCATGCTACAGTATATTTACCTTTGACTCATCTACGGTTTTAAGAACTGTTACTGAATTCCTTTGTCAAAATATTGTGGTACAGGCACCTTTTGAAGAGTTAAAACACAGGCTTCACAGAATTGGAACAGATATTTAAAGCCAACCTGCAGACCAGACCTTACCTTAACAGAGTTTTTTTTAATTTTTTTTAATCAAATTTCTCCAAAACTCCCAAGCAAATTGGTAACTTCTACGATAAATATGTTAATTTTATCTTCCTATTCTATCTCTTTTAAAGGTAAATAAATTGAAATAAAGTGTACTTTGCCCAAGGTGCATATATATTAAAATGGACAATGAAAAATAAAAATTCAATTTTATTCATAGTCTTTAGTCTAACAATTCCACTAAGATTAGCAACAGGATCTTAATGACTAAAAGAAAAAGAGTCTTTCCTAATGAAAAATCATGCAGATCATCTTTACCTACCTTCTGCTAAGACCAAAGACTAAAATATCACTTGAACATTTCTGACTTCATTTTTACAGCTACTGTTGTCACCTTTCTCAACAATTTAAGACAATTTAGAGTAATTAGTAAATGGCAGAAAATAGAGCAGACCTTTAAATTAATGACATTTTATTAATTTTACCTTGGACAGTGTGAGGCTGGTTTTTGAAATGGGCACAGTTGTTCCACTGTGGTTTCACAGGTGATAGCCTGAACTGGGAAAAGTAAAATAAAACCAAGTAAATGTGGGCTATTTAGAAAAAACAGAGTAGTACTGATCTTGTAAGAAATAAATACTAACCTGTTACTTTAGAGACAGTAAAGGAGTTAGCAGATTGGTATTTTCTGAAGAAGAAATATTAGAAATTATCAGTAAGTAACATATTTCAGGGATTTTTTTTAGCTAGAATAATTGTTATTAGACAATATGGAAATAAACCCAAGACAATGTCCCCAGTCAGGTTTTACTCACTGCACCCCTTCTCCCCAGTTGGAAGTCTATTTATTGCAATGACACATTTACTTTGTACTCCCAATGAATCTGTTTCAAAAACAGGAATGTGTGTTAAACTCTTTCAGAAATTTAATTTGCTAAGAGAATGTGTGGTAGAAACCAATTATGCAGCATATTGGTCCCTCATAATGCAGCATGTGATTGCTCAGAAGCTTTCATCTACCAGAAGAGATAATTCACTTTCTGCTGAAGGTTCATTCATATAAACAACTCCAGCACTGAGAAGAGATTCTCCTAACAGCCTTTCTGAAACATTTCATTAAATTTTATTTTTGGATCTTGCATCCCCTGTTATCATCAGCATCATTAAAAACCCAGCATAACATGCAGGAGTTCTTTTTTCTCAGTAATTATATGGCACTCTGATGTATCTGCTTCCTGTTGTTATAAAAAGTCAGGTATATAGGTTATGTTGCTTCACTACAAATTGATGAACACTTCTGTTTTACTCTCCTTATCTTCTGTTTTCCTCCTCTTTTAACTCCTGGGATATGCCGCTGATTCTGATATTTATCACCTGTAACAAAGCTGATGATGCTTTTGGCACCATAAAGTTACTTATGAAAAAAAGAAAAACAAAGCAAGGAAATGATTCCCTATTCACCTCTGGAACAAATTGCTCCTGTGGACTCCACTGATGGCCTTCATTGGTTTGTTTACTTGTACGACCCATCAATTTCACACTGCTCATTTATTGTATTCCAATTTGTTTTCACTGAGGTAGCTCATACTTCTGTTGCCCTAGAATTGTTGAACACTGATGTAGGAATACGTATTCTATTGCTGACTAGCTTGTTGAGATATTGAGAACAGTACCCTATCCTAAGAAAATCCAACAGCTGAAAAAACACTGGTATTAGCAATCCTGGTAAGAAATCAAAGATGCTGAAGAGTAGGGCATTTGCTCTGTGCTGCACTGACACTTACTTTTCTGTACTCTATTCTGTTTTGCAATACACAGTAGAGGTAAGATCCACTTTATTTCATCTATTCTTGAATAGATATGTAGTTTATGCAAGGTTCCATCTACAGACACTGGTGAGAGCCAGGTAGCTGCAAGTCATCCCCTGCCTTATTGATGGGCTTTTTGAAGGTTTGAAACTTTGGTAAATAATCTTTATTTATTCCATAGCCAAAATATCTTGCCCTGAGTTCCAGCTCTCAGAGGATAAGTGCTAAATACACTCTATAGGCTGGACACTCATACAATTTTGTCTCATATGAAACAGAAACACAGGTATTTCAACTGATGGGAAATTGATTCCAGTTTAAAGACTTTTTTACAGGCTACCTACTCCTACATTTTTAAGAAAGCTGGCTCCTAATATGTTAGTATTGATATAACCAAAATTTACTTCTCTCTTTGCATCAAAGGAAGTAAAAAAAGGAATATTTGTCTGTATCTTCATTTTTAGGGAGGTAAGTCAAACCACAGTCAGGTCACTGAATATCCAAAGAAAATGATTGATATCAATGCCTTAAGTGCTACCCAGGTAGACCAAATTATAGGCCATTATATATACCTGGTAGATTTTAGTCTACCAGGTCAGTGCTCTTCTCTATGTTGGATTAGACCTATGAAAAGAGAAATGATGCCAGGTGTCACAGCCCACATCATTTGTTTGCACAGCACAGAGGGAGAGCACAGCCTCTGATGATTACCCATCTCTTTGACTTCTGGGTTTACCTCTGAGCCAAATAAAAATTCTGGTTCCTTTCAGCTCAGTATTCCCCCTATGAGCTACACACATACCACTATTACACATATACTAACCACAGAAACAAAGACAGCAATCTACAGGTCTGAAGAATATATTATGATGTAGTGAAGTGTAATTTGAAAATACTAATAATATCTTAGATTCAAACATAGCAATATTGATGTTTTTCTATCGATGGATAATCACATATGAAACCGCCAAGCATTCTTCACTTCTGTGTGTTGCTTTTCTGGGTTTTCCTTTAGCATCTCTACAAGTATTTGGAGCTGTTTTCACATACCAGCCCTAGGGAAGGCACCTCAGCAGTGCAGTACACCTCCAAACGAAGTTTCCACAGTATGGAATATTATTCCATCACTGGTCAATGCAGAAATTGTGCAAAATATTTGTGCAAAATGTCATATGAAAACTGTGGAACTGTGTTGAATTTACCAAATATACCAGAAGAGGTTTAATTTCTTCTTGGTTCATATGCACACTACAAGAGGGTCATTTATAAACACAAACTTGTAATATTGCTTTGTTAACTGTCACAGATTGCTCTGTCCATGTCCAAAACATGTAAAAAAATCTGCCAATATGTACTAGTTTTTGACAATAAACAGATACTCTTAGCAATTAATTAACTGAATACTCTCAATATTAAGATTATTTAACTACAACCCCTAGCTTACTGCCCAAGTGACTCTATAAATTATTTAATCTTCTTTTGCATTATTACTGTGCCAACTATCTGTCCACCATAAACACTGG
>VZTN01025611.1:18467-40427 GCA_013400515.1 Erpornis zantholeuca | reverse complement strand
TAAAGCACAATGAGGAAAGAAATCAAAAGAAAGGTTACACTTCTATCCCCATTAGTAGTTGTAACAGTGAAACAGTACGTACCTCTGTAACAAAGATTTTCTCTACAACCTCCTCCAAAACTAGGGGGACATGCAGAACAGGGGCGGCCGGGTTTATAAGGAGCATGACCCCACCAGTTACCCCTTTACAAAAAAGAGAAAAAAAATTAGCAAAATTGCCTTAATCAATGAGCATATTAACATTAAACAGTACTTAATATGTCAACAAATAAATTATGAAAACCTGCAGGCACATAGACCATAGCATTGTTCTGATATTCCCAAGTTACAAGCAATAGGATGAGAGGAAATGGCCTAAGGTTGCACTAGTCAAGGTTTAGATTCGATTTTAGGAAGCATTTTTTCACTGAAAGGTTTACCAAGCACTGGAACAGGCTGCCCATAGATGTGGTGGAGTTACCATCCCTGGAGGTATTTAAAAGATGTGGCACTCCGGGACATGGTTTAGTGATGGATTTGCCAGCATTAGGTTACGAGTCAATGATCTTAATGGTCTTTTACAATCCTGATGATTCTATGATTCTACACCATATAAACAGGATGTAGCTGAAAAGTTCATGAAGAAAAAAAAATGAAGAACTGAAATAAACTGCTGTAAGATCTTTTCAGACTGGCATAGCACCACAAGACTAAATTCCTCCACTTTATGAGAACAGCCTCCACTCTCCTAGACGGCATATCATATAAAATTTGATCCTAACCATGGGCTTCCTTTACACATTCCTTTAAGTCACAGCGGGGAGATACATTTATTTTTCAGAAAAATATCACACTACAATAAAGATCTCTGATGCTGTATATGTACTAAAACACAGGTCAGAAAACTCACAAGAATATCTGTGTAGCCAAAGACTGTTTTAAAAAATGCTCTATTTTGTAGCAGTTCAAAAACCAGAAAATCCAGACTGATTTCCTTGCAGATTACTTCCTGAACTATTATAAAGTATATTGCCCCCTCAAGATATTTTTCGGTGTCAATCTACTTACTTAGGAGAATAATTGCATACAAGATAAACTGCTTTTGGCCAAATCTGCCCCCAGATGTTCATATTATGACACAAATTAATTGCACAACCGATTCTGCTACTTGTAGCCCAAACAACCTATGGAAAAGAGGAAAACATGTGAAAACCAAAGACGATCAACTTAAAATCAAAGCTATCTCCAATATAAAAAATTCGAATCACCAATGTATTCCCCTTTGTTATAAATGGCTTGAAGTGAACTAATTACAGCTGTCAAAAGGTCATTAGGTTACACCTTTATATAGAGAAAAGATTTACCTTGATATGAAAAGATATGTCTCACATTTTATACAAATACTCTAAGCATATATTTGAAAGTGTACAAAACAGGATCTGGTTCTCAGAATTACAATTAATAGATAATTGTGAGTTAGAAGTTACATTCCCATGTGCTATAGCTCCCAGTACAACCTAAAGACCCAGAGGGGTTTGGATTGGTTTGACTGAGACAACAGATTTTTTCAGCAGTAAAAGAGGTAACAAAGGATAAAACCATTAACAAAACCACTCATATAGACCCAAGTCATGGATTTTAAATGAATATGCTTTCATGTCACTGCAATCTAATGTGGCTGTGCTCCTTTATTCACCTTTCACTGCACATCTCAAAAAGAATCAGAATGACGAAGCCTGGAATGTTCAAATGAGACAAATATGGCAGGTGTTGAAAATGTATTCATTCAAGGTAAGCCAAATCTGTAGATCCAGCAGGATTTAGAAGTTGAAAGAGGTAAGCATTTTGAAGAAGTAGTACTACAAAAAAGCAGTATATATGTATTGATCTTGCATGTAATAGTAAATGCAATTACAGGTACTTTCATAAAAATGGTACCTAAGAACATAGAGGTAACTCTATTTTTAAAATTAGATACAATTGTAAATTATGTTAGTGAACAGAAAATAAGTTTTTCAATTTTTATTGCAATAATTTTTAAGCTTTCTAATATTATATCAAAACTTATATGTGGACCACAGTATAATCTGAGGATTAAGTATTTCCTTACACTAAAAACATGCTGGAATCCCTCATAAAAAATTCAGTCTGGATGCACAGATTTCAGAAGTATGAGTGAAATGATCTTTATGCAGTTTTAAAATCTTCCTGAAGTTAAAACAAGGTCTTAAAAATTACTGTTTGATCTGAGGAATTCACCTAAGAAAACCCTTTTTTTTTTTTTCAAATAAGCTGTTTCTTCAGCGTATTATGGGAAGGACTACCAGGATTATACAAAGTGCACCGAGCAATAACACTCAGTTAAACACTGGGGTTTGAGAGCTTTTTCCCTCATCCTATTCATGAGGATGAAATCTAAAGATTTGTATGACAACCCTACTTTGTCCCTGATACCCAGTGCTTGTATCTACGGAGTCTAAAGAAGCCCTTTTGGGGCTTTTGCACTGTGGTAAGTACTGCAAGTTTAGTGTGCTCCAAGTGTCAGACAGCAACTAGCTGGAAGTCTCTGCCAGTCTTTTCCACAGCTGATAAAAAGGAAGCACACCTACACACCTGCGTGTAATGTGTACAGACAGGACCGGAGCATCTGTACGGACAATATGGATTGCATTCATGAGGATGGGGATACGTGAAATCTCTCACTTCATCATACCACGCCTGGACATGAAAGGTTGGAGGTCTGTACCTAGCAAAGACAGTAGCAGTGTATTAGATCATTCAAAAGTTGTAGCTTCTACCATTTTTCCTTTAAGCAACAAGGAAATTTCGTTAAGATTTTTAAAAATCACATGCGTTACATAAAACAGCATCTTAAACTACCTTCCCCAGTGTGCCCCCAGATTCTGTCCAATTGATGGAAGAAGGCTTGCTGGTCCATGTTCCCAGAGACAGGTTTCAGCCCATGACTCTGCAGATCTCTCCAGCTCTGTGTCCCATGTCTGAAATTTGAAAGGAAAGAAAGGGAAATCTTACAAATACTTGGTGTGTATCTTGTTCTTTAAAAAAAGAAAAAAAAAAAAAGCCATTTTTTCAATTTTTGAAGTTTCTTTTACTGAGGCAGAAGAGTGAAAAGTAAGACTTGAAAAATGTCTGCTGCACTTGTGTTACGTAAGAAAGAAAAATGTTCTCACCAAGAGAAAAAAAGTTTTAATCCCTTCACAGCATTCCCTTTAGAAACCACGTGCAGCCATGCTGCAGTGAATAAAGCACAAATATGAAACTGAAAGGCTTAGTTCAATTTTCCATGCTAAATTAAGTGCATTTTCTGTCTTGTGAGATTTCTTTTTGGTAATGGGCATTTTTCTTAGCCAAAAGGGTATTACAACCTGACTTCAAACAAGGCTTTATTTCCTCTAAACTAATAGTTTATGTGAAATGAATGCAATTTCCTCTTCCTTTTCTATAACCAGCTTTTGTTGAAATAATTCACAATTCAAACACAAATTATGAAAGCTAGAGTAAGGTTCTCATTCACTGATATTATGGCTAGGTTGGCAAAAAAGAGACATTCATGATAGTAAGAGGCATGCTTAGAACAAGTCAAAGAAAAACAACAATTCATAATCTATCCTTAATTTTTATTCTTTAAGGGAGATGGAAGAATTAGCTGGCAGCTGAAAGGCATATCCAAGTTTCTTTCTTTCAAAGAGACATACTAAAGACATACTCTTCTTGAAAAGAATCATACCATACTGTGTATGCATAGTTTTTACTGCACTAAGCTGGGGTTTGCTCAAAGTGGTCCATGGCTCTGGAGCAAAGTATCCATACTTCTGCTTGACTTTTGGAAATTTCTGATAGCTGCTGAAATAGTTTCCAGACACTTGACTCTCTAATATCAGCACTCAGGTTAGGAAATTTCCAGGAAAGAAACACATCTTGATAGAACCTCAAGTATTTCATCATACACTCAAGACTAAGTTTTATAAAGTGAGGCTATGCTATCTAAATAACATTAATTCAGTATTTCCAGATACAAATTCCCATGCAGACATTGGAGATCATGTCTACTAATTTCTGGCACAGCTAAAAGGTAGAAAACTCCTTAACACAGCCAAAGATTACACAAATATAACAGACAAATTCCGCATGCTAAAATTTATTTCTCTATTGAGTTTGACATGCAGTTCTTGAATTATTAATCAGATAACTCGTTAAAAACAAGTATGTCCTTGGTTATGCAAGACCATGATTATGTAAAGAGTTTATTATCACTCAATTTAATCCTAGAATATCTGTTCTTGCTTCTCTTCTTCTGAAGTCTCTAATGTACTGGATTGCACTTTATCTGTTATTATTATCAGCAAGTAAAAAATTTACAGGGTACATTTTGACTCCCAAAATCCAACATTTATTTTGACAAAAATAATCAAAAAGTATAATTATGGCAGAATAAATCTTCTAACCCACCTATGGATACACCGACTTTAGAAAACAGTACGAATTTTCCATTCACCATCCTGGGCCATTATTTCTGCACCATAAACCACAACTTTTTTTAATCTCCATAAGAAAATATTCAAATCTTAAACCAAGAAGTTTTATATGACGGTTTGTATAATTATTTTCCTCTTCCCTTTAGTTGTCACACCACCATAAAATGATCTTCTCTCTATTGTACCCATTGTAAGAACACATTAAGATGCGTTTTTACACACTTCTTCCGTGTATATACTTTGTTCTTATAGACTTTAGTACAGTTGCTTCATCTGTTACCACAAAATCACAAGACAATAACATTTTAATATAAAAGCCACTATGGTTTGTCTTTGTTGCACATATTGTATGTAAGTCACCTCAAAATCTTATAACTTAGAGCTCTTAGGATGAACAAGTCAGAATTATTTCTCAAATAATTGCTATTAAGAATAGTTTTGCCAACTTAACTCTGAAATACAAATTAAGAATAAATTAGACTTACAATGGAATAAAATTTGGAAACCTGCTCAGTTTTAGAACTTCCTACCTCCAAGGCTAGCTACAATTCCTTATAACTCTTACGAGCTATTCAGAATATCAGAAGATATTCTCTTGTAAAGAATCCCCCCACATTTTCAACCCTTAAAACAGCAGTCATGGTTAAAGGAGTTGTACTCTTTCTCAATTTTTCTTACCACAGAAGGTTAAAAATATTTTATGCATCTATTTTAACTGAAATAATGATACCTTTTTTTTTTTAAGTTTAGAGCTAGGCAATCAATAGTAGCTGCTTAAATCAACTCTTCAAGATTGTGAAGTAGCTACCTTTAACAAAATTTTCTTTAAAGAGTGATGAAAGCTATGCATGACAGAGCCAATCAGAACTTTGCAAGAACAGCTTTCTGATGAAAAACTTAAATTCATTGTTAATCCTCCTGACAGATGAACACCCACACTCCAAGCACTGTTGAAATTGGATATGGTCTTCAAAAATGTTCTGTCTTCTTTAACTGTTTCTCTGCCTCCATCCACAGTATAAAATATTGTCTTTACTCCTTTTACCCTGCCTAGCCAGAGATAAGCACACTTCCCACTTTCCAGACCTCATCATAATGAACTTCCCTTGAAGCAGCTCCATTTATGATTACCAAGACGTAACTTAATTTCTTTTTAATTTTAATCACTTAAGTATATTTTGCGATGTGATGGAGTAAATATCAAAAGCATATTCAGATGTAAAAAAAAAAAAAATCAGTCAAGTGTAAACTGCACCATAGGAAAAAACCCTCCTTATGTGCAGTATTTACTGTTCAGTGGGCTCATTTTCTCAAAGCCACCACTTCCTGAAATGTCTTTAATAGAAGTTAAAATTAAAAAAACTGTAACTCTACTAAGGAACATCAATTTTATGAAACATTCTGGAAGAATGTCCAAATGTCCCAGTTCCAAAGAATTCCCTAGAGATTAGAGTCACTTTCTTGACTACCAGAAATTTCAAAGAAAACGTGGGAATAAAACACCACTAATCTAACAGAGCCATTAGATTAAAAAGAGATAGAAGAGCTAGAAGTCACAGCTACTTGTGTCTCCAAGGCATACCAAGACAGAATCCATAAAAACAAATCCAAATCAATGTAGAAATGAAAAGGTTTCCCAATCCCCAGGATCACTCTAATGACCTTTAATAAAAAGAGGGAAACATGGACCATTTTTTCCAGGCTCAAGGATGATGCATCCTGATGAGCTAGAAATCAGGCAAAGGTGGCAAGAGACCTATGTGGATGAATGAAGAACTCCTGTTATTACTCATGCAAAGCCAGGAAATGCACAGGAGATGAAAACAGGGTCAGGCCACTAGGAAATACAGAGAGGCTGCCGGAGTAAAGGCCAAGGCCCTTCAAGAGTATGGTCAAGGACAAAACAAAGGACTTGTTCAAATACATCAATAACAGAAGGAAAACTAAGGATAGTGTGGGCCTGTTACTAAATGGAGTGGGGACCCTGGTAGAAGGACACAGAGAAGGCAGTACTGAACACCTTCTTTGCACTGGGCTTCACTGACAGGACCAACCCTCTGGCATCTCTGATCGAGGAGAGTAGGGTAAAAGAACCTTGGAAGGAAGACTTTCCTTTAGACAAGGAGAACTAGGTCAGAGAACACCCAGCCAAACTTGACATTAACAAACCTAAGGGCCCTAACAGGATGCACCCACAAGGGCTGAGAGACCTGGCAGACATAATAGTGAGGCTGCTCAGAATCATGTCTGAAAGCTTGTGGAGATCAGAGTGGTACCTGAGGACTGAAAGAAAGCAAATGTCACCCCAGTCTTCAAAAAGTGCAAGAATGAGGACCCAAGAAATTACCACAGTCAGCCTCACCACAGTCCCTTGAAAGGCAATGGCACACCCCATTCTGGAGGCCATCTCTACCAACATGAAGGACAAGGTGATCAGGAGTAGCAAGCAGGTATTCACTAAAGGTAAATCATGCTTGACCAACCCAATTTGCTTCTATGATGAACCAGCTACATGGCTGGATGAGGGGAGAGCAGTGGATACCATCTACCTTGACTTCAGCAAGGCTCTTTACACTGTCACGCAGGGGCAAACTCAGGAAGTGTGGACTGAATGAGTGAACAGTGAGGTGGGTGGAGACCTGGCCAAACAGCAGATCCCTGAGGGTCATAATCAGTGGCACAGGGTCTATTTGGAGGCCTGTCACAAGCAGTGCCCCCCAGGGTTTAATAATGGGCCCAATACCATTTAACTTTTTATCAATTACTTGGACGAAGGGGCAGATGTCTCCTCAGGAGCTTTGTTGATGACACAAAGCTGAGAGCAGTGACTGATACCCCAGAGTGCTGTGTAGCCCTTCAGAAGGACCTGGACAGGCTGGAGAGACGGGCAGAGAAGAACCAGCTGACAAAGGCAAATGTATGGTCCTTCACCTGGGGAATAACAACCACAGGCATGAGGGTGCCAAGAGGCTGGAGCCAGGCTCTTCTCAATGGTGCCAGGCAATAGGACAAGAGGCAGTGGGCAGAAACTGATGCACAGGAAGTTCCACCTGAACGTGAGGAAGACCTTCACCGTGTGGGTGACTGAGCACTGGAACAGGCTGCCCAGAGAGGTTGGCAGTCTCCCTCACTGGAGGTATTCAGGGATCATCTGGATGCAATCCTGTGTCTCTAGGATGACCCTGCCTGAGCAGGGAGGTTGGACCAGATGACCCACTGTGGTCCCTCCCAACCTTATCAATGCTGTGTTTCTATAAATGGTATCCCTTAACCCTGATGCAACCACTTGGAAAACTATCTTAAATATATGTCTGACTACTCCAGTAATGCAAAAATTATACACAGGTACTAATAACATTATGAATAAGTACAAAATTTCTGAAGACAAATTAAAAGCATGTACAAGAAATCTGTAAGACTGCAATGCCATACCACAGCTTAGTCAGAGAAAGTTAGCTTGAAGTTATTTTTAAAGGCCAGTTCCACAGTTACATGTAGCTGGAATTTGAAGAATTCAAAAGATTTTCTAGTGAATTATCAACATGCCTAATCATTGCTTCAGACATGGGATCAGGAACAGGAAGGAGCTGCTTTACATTATTGATACCACCACCTTGAATTTTGTCCTTCTCTTTCAGTAGTTACAATAGGAGATACAAATTTCTCTCCTAAACTAGTTATTCTAATTGAAGTTATATGAAGAAAAACCGTGCATCTTAATTCTAAGGATTAAAAGATTGTTTATTTTAAATTTTTTTCATACCAGTCCTGTCAGTTTAGTTCTAAATACAGTATATTTTGTTCACAAAGCAGGCTAAATGAAACAAACATGTAAAATAATCTGCCTAAGTATTAAAAACATACCTCTTTAATGGAATAGGAATTTTATTCCTGTGCTTTTAATAGCATTCCCTTGTTTCACTCATATGATGGCAAACTTTTGGCTTCAAACAATGAAAGCATCTTCATATACAAAGAAAGATAAACACCTATGTTTTCATGTTCCTTCAGATCAAGTTACACAGTGAAGAACTTTAAACAAATACTGAACTAATTAGTTGTCTTTAAAATGCCAAGAAGCTTGGCATTTTAAAAGAAGCCTAAATAAAAATGGAAGAATATGAAGAGTCACAGCAACCTATTCATTTTACATCCTACCAGAAGTCAGCATTTCTCAAATTTTAACCACAATGTCATTAGTGATATTAAAATCTGGCTACTGAAATATATATTCAGCTGACCTGAATTAAGCTTTAAGCTTAATTAAAAAAGTTCTTCCATAATATTCAGAAGCAGAATTGGTATTTTACAGACTTAAACTAAGGTCACTGTTAAAACAACTTCACTCTTTGAAACAAATGGTAAAGTTGAAAAGAAATCTCTGCATAGCTATAGGCAAGGATCCTTTTGTTTGACAAAGGATGAATCAAATCTTCAAACATCATTACTTTAAAAAATAGGAAATTTCTTTTCATAAAAAGGAACACTATAATTTTTTGAAATATAGGTGTGCACAGCACCTGATTTCTCATCCACTAGTTCCCTCATCCATACTCTGACATGACCAGGTTTCAATGACTTTGCTCTATCAGATTTCCCTGGTAAATACAGGGTATTGCAGGGAGCACAAGAAGATGAAAGTGTAACAAGGCAGCTGACTCCCACGTCTGACAAGTACTTTGACTGGGAATTGTTTGGTACTACATGCAAGGCAATTCAACCTGTTTATTAAGAAAAAGTATTGCTCACATTGTCAGAAAACTACATGAGGTCTACCTTTTGGATAAAGGATCATCATCAGGGCTGACTTTTTACATTGAGATAGGCATACATTGAAAATATCACAAACTGCTCTTAAGTATGAACTTCCTTGAAACTATTCCTTTTGTTTTGCAGAACACTGCTAGACTGCACTTTGACATTGTTCATGGGTCTTCATTCCATGAATGAAAAACCCAGCAGAAAATAACCTCCCTGAAATGCAACTAACATGAATGTCAGGTTCTCAGCATCAATTCTTTTGCTCTACAAACCTGTTTCAATGGCACCACAACACTTGTCAGCACAGGCGTTTCTTTCATCAGTATCCTGTTAAAACTAGTGCACCATCAAAGACACACAGATATGGCACTATGGGCGTTTCACCACAGTGAAACAAAAAAAACCCAAAAAAGTTCTCAAACACCACTCTGGCTGAAGCCAAAACCCAGCTGGGCAGGTTAAACTGAACGATAGCAGCAGTTACTTCTTCCAACCATTGACTCTTCTTCTACCCCACAAGGCTGCACCACATTTTGCAGCAGGGATGTTGCAGACAATATGGATCTTCTGACTGCTTCTGGTTTACAACCTATCACATTAAAATAAACCACAGCTAATGCCAGTTTAGCTTTACAGACTGGACTACAAATTTTGGAATTTAACCTCTGTCAACATTAGGTTCAGATAGAGTGTAGGTCTAAACCAATGTTCTGTTTATTGGAGGAGCTTCTGGTTCAGTGAGGCTACCTACCACATCTTAACTTAAAATTCATCAACAGCCAAACAAATTACATGGGGTGGGAATAACAGCCTGAATTTAAACAGCCTCAAAGCAGATACCTAGATCTGAGCTAATTATCTAAATAACTTTTGCAGTTACATAGATAAATAAGCATCTATAATAAGAGATAATTTAAGCTACCCACCTTTAACTAAGACAAATTTTGTGACGGAGATTCTCATTTTTCCTCTACTAATTATAAAGGAGACTGGCTCAAATGGAGACATCTACACCACAGACATCAAAAGCTTGGTGAGATGAATCCCACCATTTGTGTTGTGCGAGTGTTAAATCAAAAGTACATTCTCATCCAAGCCACACTGACAGGAGTCTACCTATTACACCAAAAGGTACTGCAACAGAAATGCAGAGGCCAGTAGCTCAAAAAATGTCTTCCAGTAAAAATAATTTTTAAAAACCCTCAATAGTGGTAATATTTTAATTGGAGATATTTTCACATATGTTGGAAGGCAGAAAAAAATCATATGGAGTGGGACTATATGGAAATTAAAGAAGAGCTAAAATTTAGGCTCAGTAAAGATGGAAAAGTAAGTACAGTGGACACCACCGAAAGTAAACATTTACCATGGCATAGTATAAATACCTCATTGCTGTATACATTCTAAATATAGGGAAAGAGTGGTAAAGTAAATACCACAGTACAGTATGGGTATTTATTTACTTTTTAAAAGAATCCACTGTATTAAGACACTGAGAAGGAAAAAAAAAGGAAAGATGAAACATAGAATGAGAAATGCCATGAGCAAATATGCCAGAAATACAGTTGAAAACTAGAAATCACCTGCATGGCACCAGCACAGAAAGACAGAAAAGTGCAGTTAGAAATTACTTTGAGACTGATCCTGACTGTAGTCTATGTAGCCTTTTCCACTAAGCTAAATATATGTGCATTATCCACATTTTTATAATTTAAAATTAGTAACAGTATTTTCAGAATAATATTTACTTTCATTTTCTTCTGGATTTTTATAATTGTAAGAGTAAAGAGGATCAGCTTGTTATGCAACCTAAACCTCCTGCCCTACAATATTAGCTGATGTTTTATTGCCACAAAAGAAGAAATCTCTCTTTTCTGTAACTACCTTTATTTATTTCTCAGATTAACCAAATTCAGATGCTTCATTCCCTCAATCATCTCATAAATCACATTATCTATCTTCATAATCAATCTCATTAATCTCTTTCATTCTCTCTAGAATGGGTAGACCATTCTTTAAAAGTTACCTAAAACAGAGGTTGCCTTTCAGACAAGTTCTCATCAGTTTCACACACAGAAATCTCCTTTCACAGATTGACACCGCATATTATTTTTTAAGTCAGTGCAACTCCTGCATCTTTTTATTCCATTTTTACCTCTACATTTTATCCCTTGTATTTCACCTGCTTGAAATTCATAACAAAAATGTTTAACCAAAACAGAAAAAGCTCCAACAGCATCAACACCTTCAATCTTCCACCTGTTCAAAAGGAGGTTCTGTGAATTTTCTGTCACAAAAACATCAGGGTAGAGAGTGTAAAGAACTTTCCAGAGTCAAAATATGGCACCTAATACTTCCCTAAGTACTGGGTCATTAAAAAAGTAAAATGGATTCGTTTGACAAGATCTCTTCTTGATGAACAGACACTGGCAGTTTTCATCAGCTTGTTTTTCAGTCTTGCTTCAGTGAGGCAATTTCATCAGTACAAAGTTGCTGAAGGAAGTCCACAAAAACTATTGGTAATTAGCACATCTGAAAAGATGCTTACCTCCAGTCATTTGAGTCAGAAAAAAATGTGGCCTCCCCATAGCCTGAGGTCCCTTACACAACAGTGACCACAAAAACTCAGGAGTACTCTAACACCAGGCAAAATTCCCGTGTAAATAAAAACCCAACAATACTAACCACTACTGATATGTTCTTTAAGCACAAGGAAAGAGAACAGCTACAACTGCCAAACTTTCCTCTACCGAGAAAGTTAAGACAGGCATTTTCTGCTGGAAAACTACTACCTGGCTAGAAATGAAATGGTAAGGAACTTACATGCTACCATGTGGCAGACTGGAGTTTATAGAGCTTTAAACTGGGCAGAGATCCCTGAATAGACCTTGAGGTTTCAGCTACTCTTTTGGAAAAGAGTAAAGAGCAGGAAAACTGTGGCTTTTGCCTGGAAACAGGAAAGTAGTATAAGGCCAAAAATATTGTTCCCAAACACTGAAAAAATTGCACCAATATTTAGAAGTATCTCCCTATTACAGCTTCATGTGTTTGAGCTTTTTGTGTTCAAGAAGTAAAACCAGGAATAGGAACCGGCAGACATGACTAATCACGTTCAATTCTCTGTGTACTCTAAGCATGTTAAAAAAACCTTGCTGGAATATTCAGCTTTCCAAGGTGTACTGAAACAGTTCATTTATTTAGCTACTTTTTAAAAGCAGTGCATTAAGACTTTCTAGTAGAACATAACTAAAAATCATCTATTCACTTCTGTATTCTGACAGGAATGGAAGAGAAGCAACAGCACGAAAGCTGACCTTGATTTCTCCAGTTTGTCCATTGTCAAATTATGAATTGCACACATTCATTACAAACAGCATTCATGAATATTTATAGCTAATCACAAACTGACCAGAGCACAAGTCCTTACCTCAAATCCTAGTAGTGATTACCAGGTTAAACTCACTGTAACTGATTGCTTTCATACAGCAGTTTTAGAGATGCTACAGAATTTCCTGGACTTTGAACAGGAATTAGCCATGGCATGTCAAATATGTGTCATACTAAATGCTTTTAAAAGATGACCACTGAGATCTGACATAACTGAATTGAACTTACTGCCAGAGAGCATCCATTGATCATATGTGACCTGGCACTACTGTCAGAAATATTTTCAAATAAAATCTCAAAAAAGCATTGGAAAATGTATTAAAGGAATTCCTGACCATTTGAAGATCCAACAGGGAATTCAGGACAAATCTATTCTGATATGTATCAGGCAGCCAAATTCTGGACTTAACAGCCTCATTTTAAGAAACTTATCCTCTTTCATAATGAAGTGACATTTGTCCATCTTTATATGAACACAGTCTTTTGAATCAATCACACTTTTTCTAAGATAGTCACTCTACTTAAGCCTAATCCAAGGCTGATTATATTTACATATAACAGGATAAATTAATATCTAGCATTTCAATGAAATGTTAGGAAATAAGGTTTTTTTCTCAATTAAAAAGAAAAAAATAAGGAAGATTCTGAGGCAAGTATCATGAAGATGACAGCCAACAGGGAGGTACTTTACTAATCTCATTGATCCTTTCTGTGGTCTGTTCATATTTTGTACTTAAGCTTAGATTCTGCTACTACTGATTAATATTTAATGATCTTTTTTTATATGGGGACAAAGAAGTTCTCTGACAGCAAAAATAAAAGATGAACAATATCTGTCCTGTGTTGCTAATTATTTTATTTTGGGAAGGCTCCCTTAAACTTTGAGACAGTGAGCCTTTTTGCTACTTTCCACTTTCAGTTTCTTTACTTGGAGTTGCCTCGTTGTTGTTGGCATTACATCAATAGAAGTCACACTACTTTTTTTTCTTGGCCACTTCACATTGCACAATCCTTTGCTTAAAACTGCCAGGGAGAATAAGAGTATAAGTCAACGTCACTGTGTTCTTTGATGCAGAGTCAGTAGCCTTTGAGCACAGGCAAAGGAGCTGAAGCACTTCCACCAATCTTTGAAGTGGAGCAGAAAAGTGGAAAACCAGAGGGAAAGCAGGCAGGTCCACTCTGAATAGAGCTGCTCTGTTCTTGGCACCCAAAGTGCTCTTCAGCCACTTAGGGAATTCCACAAACCAAAGTCCTCTGCTCAAAAGGAACAGGAATTGTTTTTAATCAAGCATCCCTGAAGTGTTTTGGCAAGATGGGTAAGATATACTAAACAGAAACATCAAAAGGTTTTGTCAGAAAGGTCCAGGAAATTTAACAGGGCACTTCAGAACAGAAAAATTCACCAAAACATGTATGTCCACTACAAGGTCTTCCTTTGTTTCTTAATGCTGTTTCAATTTTCCCAGATGACCTACAAAAAAAAAAAAAAAAGAAAAAACAAAAAACCTCAGCTGGGAACCTACAGATACACATAGAGAAAAACTGCTACTCTCAGACTTGAACTGATCATAGGACCTAAATACATCACAAAATAGCAACAAAATTTATTTCAATCCCTATTCAGTCACTATGATACCATGAACAACCTTCTACTATCATGCAAGAGCTCTATCCACCAGTGGGTTCATAGAATCCAAAGTCCAATGGTTTCTATTTAAATATAACAGAAGATTGCCTGTGGAAAAAAATTTTTAGAAATCTAAATGAGCAGTATTTCTTGATTTTTTTCTTCTGAAGACTTCCTGAAGCTACTGAAATGGAGAGGCAAGTCTTCAAGCCTTCCAAAATATAAGGCCCCATAGAAGTTATGAATTAGTCATGATTTTGAAAGGAATTATATGGTATCAGCACTTTCAACACATCACTATCAAGGTTTTCAAACTAAAACCTTCAGAGGTATTGTACCGACACTAACTAAGAATATTTCTTGCACCCCCAACCCATGAACAAAAAACGGGTCCAATACTGCTGCCACACTTTTCCTGAAGAACCACACAGCTATACCAAATAAATATTCTAATCTAAACTATTTTAAAAGTACCTCTAGAACTCTGTATTTTCCTCACAAGTTTTCCAATGTAAAACTTTACAGAAAAGGTATCACCTTTGCAATGACATCCCTAGTATTTATTGGCAGGATCTGGCCAAAAGAGTAGAGATAATGAAATAAGCAAAGACTTCCTTGCCCTGGAAGACACTGGTGTCTCCAATTACAGTAATTACAAAATGCAGTGCATGGCTCAGGGCCAAGAAACATCAGGCTGAAATGCTCTGCTATTTATCAAGCTGCAAACCTGAATACTCTTAAGTAGAGCAAAGGCATATGCATGGAATGAGGATCTCACATGAACCATTTGACTTTGTTCATATGTATGAAATTAAGGAATGAATACTAAAAGAAAGGTTGAACACTAAAAAAAAGGTTAAAATAGAGTGCATTATAAATTCATTAATCAAAATTATTTTTGTGAATATTATCCTTGGTGAACCATTATATTTTGCGAACTACAACTGTTTGGAATATAGAGGAATTAACTTCCACTATCCAAATAATAATGACTACTTTTAAAGTCTTGACTGCTATAATCATGAAGAAAATCTCAGTTTTCATTAAAATATTCAGCTTTACTAAGGCGCAATGTTACCAATGAAACTATTGGGAAAAAGATTTTAGTTCATGATACACAACCAATGCTTCCAAAAAAAAAAAAATATGAGGAGCTCAGGAAGTTTCAGGGTTATGGTGCTGAAAACAAGAATTTATTAAAATGCTGTAAACCCTTTCTAACTGAAAAAGAGAATACAGGGACTATTTCACATGAATCCACAACGAACCATTGACAAATATATGACAAAGCACAAGAGATCGCATTTTTTCCTTAAAGGATAGGCCTTTGGCAAGAAAAGCTGGGCAGGCAGAGGCAGCTCCAGCACAGCAGAGGACCAGGCAAGGACACCTGAGCAGCTGCAGAGCAGCTGAGCCACAGCAGCCCTGATCTGGTCAGGCTGAATACTGCCAGCAGCTCTTGGCTGCAGTTCCCAGCGCTCACTCAAGTGTCTCCTCCGTACAGATGTACCCCAAGTGCTTCCACGGCGTGAAGGCCACACTGGTGGCAAGAGCCCAGGGAGGATGTGCTGAGAGTGTGACATTTCACACAATGCTCTAAGCTCTGTTCAGGTGCTTTAGGAGGGGTGCAGGAACACCTCTCTCTTCTCTTTCCAGTGCTGTTTAATTCATGTGTGCAGCAGAAAGAAAATGTTCCCTGTACCTTTCTTTAAAAGGAAACAATTCGGATAAAAAAATATACAACATGCATTTGCCACGCATTTTCATAACACACTGTTCATCATAACCTCAGAAAAAAATTTTTCTTTTTCTATTTAAGTCATAATGTCAACAACCCAAAAACTATCTCAAGCTTTAAAGGAAGAGGTCTAGGAAAGAATGATCTAACATGCAGTCATAAGGTCATATAAGGCCCTTGCAGAGGAGTTTAACCAATTTTTGCAATACTGTTCCCTACAGAGGAGCTTATGCATGTTCTCACACCAGAATTCTTCTACACAGAAAAAGAGACAGAAGATGAGGTGGAGGATCCATATCTGAAACAACAGCCAAAACTGAAAATATTGACAGTAACAAATTGTCAGGACCAAACAATATCCTTCAGGAACTTGGAAGAACTTGTTCATAAAACTTCTAATTACTGTGCAGAACACTATCTCTCTTAAAATGGCCTTGTTACCACATTAACAAAAAGCAGCACATTGTTGATAATATTTTAAAAAGCTTCTAGAAGATCCTGAGAAACCACAGACCAAAAACTGATTTCCACTGGGATGATTTTGTAGGGTAAATTAAAAAAATATGAAATATACAGGTAACTACTCATAAATATATTACACCTGGAAGGTGTCAACAACATGGGAAAAGTGTTAAGTGAAGTTAAGTTTTCCACAGAGTTCCTAAGTTACTTAAAAATCAACAAAGAAACAAAATTAAGCTATCATAAGGTAAACAAAGAAGTGATAAATGGCAGAAAAAAGATTTAAGAATATGAAATAATTTTTCAGATTCCCTGCAAGATGTGTCCACGGTCTCTGCAGAATACCTTCTTCACAAGAGCCCAAGAAAAGAGAATGCACTTCACCTACCTTAAGCAGTATTCACTGCTTAAGGTAGGTAAAAACAGGATAGGAAAAAAAAACCATAAAGACAGGAGACTCACTAATGCTAAGTGATTGGAAGACAAAATGACTGATAGCACTCAGTGTGAATACATACAAAACATCAAAGACATTGCTGGATGTAACAGCCAACTATGTATGCACAGTAGTTTAGTAAATGACATCTCAGCATATTAAAAAAGATCTTGAAGTCATATTGAATAGCTCTATGAAACATGTCAACTGTAGGTCACTAAGTCAAAAAAGCATAAGAATGAGAGAAATTATTAGGAAGTGAAGAAAATAAATACAATTATATCAATTTACAGTATGCCATAGCTATCCACAGTTTCGTTTGTTCCCTTTACATTAAAAGGGAAACAAGAGAATAATGGCAGGTAAAGAACAAAATGGGACAGCTTTTCAGATAGAACAGTTTGTAAGTAAAGGAATTAGGATTCTTCAGCTGAAAGCCTTGTGATCACTGAAGAAATTACTTTTCACAATAAAGAGAAACAAGGCATCAAATAGAAGATCCAGTTTAAAGCCAAACAAATGTACCTTTTCACCCACTGCATAATTTAATTTATAGCGCTCTGCAAATTGATGCCATGGATTTGAAAAATATGAATCAAAAATTCAAAAGTGGACTCAGAAGCATTCAGATTCATGAAGAATTCTCTATGATGCTGTTTGCTGGAAGCTAGGGTGCTTCATTGCAGAAGTTTATCTTTTTGCATGCCCTATTCTTATCCTCTTATCTTAGGAATCCATTTCTGCTCATGACCAGAGCCATAGTACTTGGGAAGATGAACTTTTCATCTAGTAAGTTCAGCCAGACAACCATGAGAATACTTTGTTCATTAGATCTATCTACTGTGAATCTTACTGCACTGTAACTTTAGGTCTCTGAACTCTGGCAGCCCAGCAGTGTTTTCTTTTTCAAAGCATTTGGGAAGAGTGTACAGCTCAGTAATGCAACTTTTTATCTTTGGGGTTTGTTTGTTTTTAATAAAACCAAGATCATATATGCTGGAGACCTTATCTCAAAGGTAAGGCTGGACTTTTTAAGTGAGTAATAAAACCAATAGCTCCTACCCAGTGTGGTTCTCCATCCCAACCATTCCTTATTTATGCATTCCAATGTTCTTTTATCAGCACTGGTACTCATCTGATTCTGCCATGTAGGCAGAGTGTCATGACTCAGAATGAAAAAAAACCTTAAAATTACATTGTTTAAAATAAAATCTGATTCTTTAAGTACTTGGATCAGTCTCATCAGCAACTCAGGTACATTCCATTGGTAGGAGATACTAACCTAAGGTAACTTAACAGTGCAGTGAGAGCATGCAGCCCCCACACACCTGCCAGCTCTTGGAGGTCTTAAACTTCTCAACTCTACAACAGATTTAGAGAGACACAGGTGTATCAGTGAGGCACCTGGACCTTGATCATCTCCATTCAGGTTCGGTGAGACATAAAACTTCACTCCCCCAAGCAGAACTAGCTCTATTCACAAGGAAAGGGTTTACTAATAGAAAGGGCAGTTTACAGGGACATGACTGTGCCCATAGCACAGCATGTCTATATTAATAAACCAGCGTGTGTATACTATTAAACCACACCAAAAATAGACCGAAGTATTTCAGCTGCCCTTGTCCATCTCACTGAACATCAGGCAAGTATTTAGAGGGAGTGTTTCCCTCTTCTGGAGCACTGATAATCATCTTTGGTAAGACATTGAAAGGAAAGTCTCTAAGAGTACCGTAAAAATATATGTGCAACGAGTCAGAAATCCTGTCCTTTCCTCCTCCTGTTCAAGCAGAGTGTGGTTCCTACTGTCTTCTAAACCATCCTGTCCCCATTCCCAATACTGACTCTCACTCACTTCGTCCAGATACAGCCTTCCTCCCTACTAACTTCCAGGCTTAGACTTTTCAAATAGCCTCTCTTAGCAAACTTCTGTGCTTGTAACCTCCTTCCATAAACTTCTGATCCAAATCACAGTCACAGGCCTTACCCTAACCACATCTATTGATCAAATGCTCTTTCTCTCCCATAACACTGATTTCTCAACACCTTCTTGGCCACTCAAGCTTTCTCCATGCCCTTCTCATGGGTCCCTGCCCCTCCAGAGATATCTACCCCCTCTGACCACAAGCTCTTCACACACCCTTTGCCTTCACAGATCTCAAACCCCTGCCTATCCCAATCCCCAATTCCCTTGGATATTGTGCCAGAATTTAATCCCACCCACTTGAAAGTTGCTGCCCTGTTCTGAGTAACAACCTTGATGTTAAAATTGGGTAATTGCTTTTCCATGTTACTTGTACTCTGGCTCAGGCATCATTGGAGAGCACAGAAAAAAGAGCAACAAAACGGAAGAAACTTGTTCCAGATGTAGACCTAAGACAGAGTCTAAGCCCAAGTGTGTGCAGTGTTAGCTGTCAAAAACCTTACTTCTGTGAGTATATCCAAATCCTTCTTTCCAAGATATATAAGACAGGCAAATGTAGTATGGTGTTAGGAATGGAAAAAACCGCCCAACAACAAATTAGCTACGTTTTCATAGAATCTCAAGAAAAAGGCTTGTGGTATTTGAACACAGGAATACAACAGTCTTCCCAGTTCTTCTTTGGCAGAAATATTTAATAACTTTTTCTCGAGCTTTCCAGAAAAAAAATCAACCTGACTGACTAGGAACAAAATGTTAACCTCTATTATAATGAAGTCTGAGAAAAAGTCACACCAGAAAACAAAGTTTAAGGATATGTCCAGACAATTGTAACTGAAGGAGTTAAAGGGGGTTCAGGTATTATCACCCCTTTTTTTGTAGATGATAGGAGGCAACATATTCTCTGAACTAATTCTCTGATGGCTCTTAGTCTAATACACGAACACATAGGTAAACTTAAGTTAAACTGCCTTTAATAGGAGGGGGACTATAGAACCTTTAAAGGTCCCCAGCAACCCAAACCATCCTATGGTTCTACCAGTGGTTTAAACAAGCATGGCTTTTCCAGGACATATATATGCTCAGATCAAACAGATCTCCAAGCTGAGAGATACCACACCAGTTTGGGAAAGATATTTTCATCTAGAAATGCCTTATTATAAACCTCTGTCATGGCAAGTAGCATGAAACCTGTGTAATATTGCATACAAACAACTCTACCTATACCAATGCTATTTCTCTGGTGCATGAACAGATAAATCAACAACACACCATGTGGACACAAGAAAAAGGTGCAGAAAAAAGAAAAGTTGCCCATTCTTGTCAAATCTCTAGACTTCTCAAAAGTCAAATGTCAAAATCAAGTCTAATGACCTGATTTCTTCTACTTAGCAAGGAGAGGTAGAATTAGCCTCGAATTATGGCATTAAAAAAAGTTCAGAAACATGGACTAATAATAGTCCAAATATTAGAGGTTTCTTAAGGTAAAAAAAATAAACAGAATTTATGCATTACATTATTAATCTGAACAGAGAAATATACAGCCCTCCAGTAACACATGCCAATTTAAATAGACTTTCTTGTTGTACGACCCTCATTTTGCTCAGAAATTCCATCCAACCTAGAAACATGAGAAAGAACACATGTATGCTATTTTGAAACTTCATAGTTCAGTACTCTTCTTAAAGGGTAACTTTTCAGGCCACAATTACAATCAACTTTATTGAGTACTGCAATTTTGGAAATTGGCCCCTAACACTGAGGAACTGCCATTTAAATTTAGGAGAGCTATGAGAGATTAAACACATTAATATTTGTAGAACATGACACTTGATCCACAAACAGTCATTTTTATCTCACAGTTCATACCTGTACAAAAAAAAAAAGACAAACAAATGACAAGTTCTTTAAATGAGAAAACAGGCAAGCTAAGATGGAAAGTATGCTGTTTTACAAAGTGATAGCAACTATTCTAATAACATTTTTTCTGCATGTCACTATCCGTTTTTTCTTACCATATATTCCATATTGGAAGCTGGTGGATACACCTGACCCCGTAATTTATTATGAAGATCCAAGATACTTTGCATATCACTGTCTGTGATAGCCCTTTTCCCTCTCTGCTTGGCGATCCACCACTCACCATCTTCATCCATGTACTTTTCCAAAAGTTCCTCTAAAAGCGTGGCATTGGGAAGAACCATTGCAGAAACTGCTTGAGCTATGAATAGCAAGGTAGTTACTCTGAGCCATTCCTGTACTACATACTTCATGATGAATGATCTCAAAATGCTCAGGAGTTAGCTCCAAGACAAAGTCTTTCTTCCAGGTTTGTTGGCTGTAAATGCATAAGAGAGAGTAATGTAATTTGTAGACTGAAGGACTGGCCTGTATGAACTTATAAAGCAATAAAAACTCTAGTTCATACAGAGTTTGTAACAGTTGTTCTAGGGGGAGAAAGCAGGATGCTGCACTTTTTTAAGTGCACACTGTTGATTTGGCAAGATAGCTTATCTTCAACCTTATGAACTTCAGTTGTTCAAGTGGTTTTATATATTACATTGGCATGCACATTTCAGAGCCTGCATGCAAAAAGCATGCTTTTCATATCTATTTAAAAGGAGCCAGACATCAGCGAAGATTAGACTGTAGATAAGGACTTCCAGTATTGGAACTTAAGAACAAAAGCAGGTTAGAGGCTTGCAGTCATTGCCAAAATGTAAACTGAAATACACTATTAACTTGATACAATATATTGCCCCTTGGTGCATTTCAAAATATGACTTTGAATAAAGCTTTTGTTTTATGATTTTCAAAACCTTCATGAAACTAAAGGTATTCAACTCGGACACGAAAACGGGAGAGACTGGGTTATTCTAGTCACCAAACAAAGGAAAGCATGAAAACTCTCCGAAAAAGGAGTACCACTTCCAAGAATGCGGTATTTTAACAACGCCTGCTACACGACTGAGTGCTTTAGGTAGGAAAGCCGAGGTCACTCCTTCGCCCTGGGGGAGCACGCGCGAATCCCGCCACGCCGGACCCCGCCGCTGGGAGGCAAACACAAAGAGGCGCACGGGCAGAACCGAGCTCTCCCCAGCGCGCCGCCGCCCGCGCCCGGCGCCCCGGCCCTCTGAGGGGCAGCCGAGCCGGCCG
>VZTN01025611.1:0-18304 GCA_013400515.1 Erpornis zantholeuca | reverse complement strand
CGCCCGCCCCCGGCCCCGGCCCCAGCCCCCGTGCGCTCCCCGGGGCGGCGGAACCCGCACCAGCTCCCGAGGCCATACCTGGAGTCCCGCCGGCAGCAAGGGCTGGCTGGAACCGCAGCCTCAGCCCGAAGCTGGCCTCGGTCCTGCATAAGCTATGGCCCAGAAAAGGTCGAGGGGGGCCCCGTCACCAGCCGCCTCCATCCTTGGCAGCAGGCAAGAGGATGCTAAGCCGGCCTGCTCCTCCTGAGACACAGCAAAGAGAAAAAGCTGTGAGCTCCGCAAAAGTCCAGAACATGGGAATATGGCTGGAGGTATCAGGACAGGAATTTTATTGTGGATTCAAACCAGCCACGAGACTTTTCTTCACAAAGTCGATTTCAAAAGTTTGTAACCATTCATTTCTGTGCGAGGCAAGAATATGCACTTTTTGATACGTACTTTTTGTTGTATCGAAGTCTTTTAGCCTGATTTTTTTTGCAAGCTGATGGGATTGATGCTTCATTTACCTAGTATAATTTGTTACATTGAGCAAACGGCAGGATTGACTAACTTCCAGTCTTCACAGGACTGCTGTATCAACTTCCAAAAGTTTTCTGTATTTTCATTTTCAGAAACTGAGAGGCTGAGGTTAAAATTAATCAGAATCCAGCTGGCTTCAGACCGGCTCTATAAATGCTTCCAAATTTCATGGGCCCAAGAGAAACAATGCCATGCAAGTAACACACTGCTGCTTCTCTCTCTCTAAAACTTCTCACTTTCTCAGTTATAGTTATGATTTTCCTAAAGACTTTGGAATTTAGTGTAGGATGCTATAGGAACTTATGCACTGTGATATGCAAAAAATCTTATGCTCTATATTGGTTGATCTTTATTACTTTCTTCCTTGCAATGCTGGAATTGGATTTCTGCACTCAAGTATTGGGCACTAAACTTTTTTTATGACAAAACTGTGTGAGGTCAAATACCGCTGTACAGCTGGATACACAGACTAAATGCAAGTTTTTCAGTGTTTATGCACCAGGATGACTTATCACTTGTTATTTTGGGTACAGAAGAATGAGCCATAGTTACAGACTGGCCATGCAGAATAGTTGGAAGAAACAGAAAGGAAACAAAAAATTAGGAGAACTTGCTGGATTCTATATGTCAGATCTGGATTTTTTAATACTCATGTCACTTTTGTATTGCTATATCCTGCTTCTATCCTCTTTAGGCCTCTGGAAACCAAGATGCCAACTCTGTACCATTGAGGCATACCTTCACATTATCACCTACTAAAGAGCATGTGTCATTTATTCTGTGTACAGGCACAAGCATTATTTCATTATAAAGCAGCAGAATAGCTTTATTATTAGACCAAGTAATGGTTGCACATAGGAAACTGAAAAGTTCTGGAAGAGTGAGGATATTTAGGGGGTTCACATCAACTGGAAATTGCAGTATTTGCCCCTTTCCATCAGCACTGGATACTTGCTGGGCTTCAAACAGAATATACATCAGATATCAATTAGTGTCTTTCATTTTGAGTATTCATCACACTTCTGGAAAGCCCTTGATCATATTTGTTATTTGTCAAATTGAAGGAATTGTTTTATGAAGCAAGTTTTAGATTCATTAAAATAAATACTAATGCAAAAAGAGGCCTCATTGAAATGGATAATTTTTTTTGTTATAAATTAATTTTTCAGGAAATGAATAAACCCTTTGCACTCCATGACTGTGCTCTGTTCATTTGATTTATGGCTGTAGGGTTTTTGGCCACATAAAAGTGTTATGATTTTGACAAATGATATTTTGACACATCCACTAATTTTTGTGTATTAATGTAATTAAGCATTGCCAAATCTCTTTTCTTAATCAGCTTGAGGGAAGCCCTTTTCTCTCTCTTTTTTTTTTTTTTTTTGTTTTTCTGGATTGGTTTAAACCTTTGCCACTGGAGATATAACTGCCACCCATAATTTAATATTATTATAATAAACACTTAGGCACCATTTCATCTCCTGAAACTAAAACTAATTCTCCTCCCTTACCAAAGGCACATTTGCCTATGCAAACTGAGTAACTGTTTTCAAAACAGCTGTAGCAGCAACAACAAAAATTGCAACCAAAAACCCACACGAAAGAAATAAGTAAGAGGTCACCAGGTACGTGCTGCACAAACACAGAGAATATGGCACTAAGAAAATCCTGGATAGATTTTAGCCTCAGCTTTGGCTAAAGATATTTAAAGTGTGAAGAGAAAAAGCATCTTCTGTTTGAATCTTCCTGCATTTGATGAGAGCAAGTTCCAGCAGTCACTGTAAATAAACAAGGCTATGAATAAAAGATATTTTACTTCATCATCAATTTGTTTTCCTAATAGAAAAAATACGTGGGATATTCAAATATGGATAATTGGGCTAAGAAAGAGTGACACCACCAATTAAAGAAGAGGGAGTTAGACTGTAAAACATACAATGCATATTTAACAAATCTGCTAAGTTATAAGAGCTTGGCTTTTAATGGAAAACAATAGGAAGAATCAAAATCCAGGCTATTTTTCTGTTGATTTTAGATGTTTTCAGTTAGTCCACTTTGTGGTTTGCTGTTGGATGTTATAATATCACAGCACTGTATTGACCAAAAATAGCCATTAAAAAGTCATATCCGTTATAGCAACCTGGGAACATCTTCCTTTTTCCCCAAAAATTAGACTCACAAAAACAGTGTTTAGCTGTTACCTGGTCCTGTTGGTGACGAAAAGGCAACTAATAATCACGGGAATGTTTTTTGCCAGAAAAACCTGCTGTACACCTGAAGTTCAAGCCCTGGAGGTGTGCATTCCTGCATGTATCACAAAGCTGCTGTCAGACACATGAGCTCCAGCGACTCCCAAATCAAGACCCCCATCTGCCTGTATCTACTGATAATGTGGCCAATTTCTTCAGACTCACTCAAAAACGGCCAAGCAGGAGACTGTTCAGGAGAAATGTCTGTGAGATGGGAGACCAGTTTTCACAATTAATCTCTTCCTGACTGGGAGCACGTTCTTGAATGCTCTTTTGCTGAGATCTAATATGCCTGCCATGTTGCTGAGTAGTCTGAATTGATTTTGCTTTTGGTGACTCTTGTTTAATCTGGGTTTTTTTTGGTGTTTTTTTTTTTTTTTCCTTCATAATTAAATATACATAGAGCTAGAGAAGGTAAATATATCCATGTGAAAGTTGGTGATTAAAATGGGTGAACTCTGCTCAAAGCCTTGCTTTAACCCTTTGCCCAAACTGCCGCAAACTGTGGGGTTTTTTGTTTTCTGCTCAGATTAAGGAAAAAAAAATGCAAGAGACTTCTGGCAAAGACAACAAATGAAGTAAAGAGATGATGGGTCAGTATTCCTGCTCCTCTGGGTGTAGTTACAATAATGTGTGAGATTATTCCAATGTTGCAAAATCATTTGATAGGTTCTTTCAGCTGAAAATGTCTTGGCCATTGTTGAGGACTTTGTGAACCGTTTTCTTCTTGAGAAGAACATCTATATTGGTAATTCAGAGACAGCACTTGGGAAAAAAAAAAAAACTACAAACTCCCCCACAATAAAATAAAGGGGCATAGCTTTCCTGTGGCTAGATTTACCAGAATAAAAAGATTCATTAAGATCCCATACCATCTATCAGCAGTTGTAGAAGTGCCTGGACATATTGCATGTACCAGATAGCATTTCCTTGCATTTTCCTGTATCTTCCATCTTTCCCTTTTGGTATTACTGCACCTTCCCTATTAAACTTTGTGCTACATGATGTTCATTCAAGTGTTGTAGCATCCTAGAAAAAATTTTATATCCATTGCTTTTGGTATTACACCAGCAGAGTTCACAAAGATCATGTTTCCCCAGCAGTCTCTCAGAAAAATATTTAAAAGAACAGCATTTACCAGATACTTGTAGCACTTCACAATTCCTGGCCTTCAGGAAAAGGAACCATATCTAGTACCACGTACTATCCATTGCTAGGGTAAAGAGCAAGATTGGCAGGAATGTTTTTCTGCACCAGTCTCACCAGCTATTTCACATAAGTAACTGAAAAAGTAATCATAAAACTCTGTAAAATAAATAGTCAAATATAAATTGGTATATAAAGATACATGAAATCTATGAAATAGTCATGCAATGATTCCTAGAACAATTAGTTCAACATAACATTTTTATACTTGTTATGAATAGATGGCATTAAGCTTTTGCAGTTTTTTTACTAGTTTAAAAAGTTGCATTTTAAAATTTTAATACAGTGATTGCATGAGCACAGAACTACTATTTAATATCGTATTACTTTGAAAAAGGCAGTCTTGTGTATTTAGAGGGATTGAAAGCAATTATTTCTACTAAGGAGAGCTTCTACTCTGCTTCTAATTGAGACTAAGAACAGTTTATTTTTCTAGTTGATTTTGTCTAAGATCAACAATGAACAGAAGTTATCATCAATTAACATTCTTCAACTGGTATGAAATCCAATAAATATTTTAACCAATGGAGAAATGTCAGAGCTGCAGGCCACTGGGGAGCTGGGGTGAATGGAAGGCAGGATATAATTAAAAAGAAAAATGTCATGATTTAAATTACTCTGAAGATATATTTTAAAAGAAAGATACAGGAAATTGTTCTGATTTCTGAACTGTAGTTTATTATAAAACTGGTTATTTTGCTTCACTTGTCTCTTAAGTGCATCAAGATCAAAAAGTATTTTGTTTACCAAACAAAAAGCTCCTGAAATAAAGAACAACTGGAGTCTTTGGAAATAGTCTCTGATATTAGATTTTAGCACATAGAATCATTATTTCAATATGGTTGTTCATAAAATATAACAAAAGACAAATACAAACCACCTTTTCCTTTACACAGTATCACAAGAGATAATCAGCCAACATCTCAAGGAGTAGGTTTCTATTTCCACCCCTCTTTAAAAGAATTTGAGCCTGATTGCCCATGATTAATTTCCCCAACCTGTACATTACAGTGAGTGAGAACAGCATTCTCTCTGTCACTTCTATTTCACAAAATAATCAAGTATACTTTGAGCCAGAAAGATGTGTAGTAGCACTTCTGTAACCCAGTGATGGGGGCACTTCTGGTGAAATGAAGTCACACTGAAAACCAATATTTAAATTTAACGTATCTGAAATAAAGTACAAATTGGGGGAGGTTTATGGTACCATATATATTCTTATTGATGTAGTCTCATGTTCATGCTCACTCTCAAGTTCACTACCACAGGCTTTTTTTTGTTTTGGGGGAATAGGGGACTTATGAGCATGTTGTTTTTTCTGCCTCAACAGATAAATCCAGACAGCTCCAATAAATTCAAGCCTTAAGCGCAGAAACACTTTGTTCTAAATCTCTTTGCCGCTGATTGATTTGGAATACAACTGAGAACTTTGTTGGAGGTTATTGTCTCCAGCTATTTGTCCTGTAAAATTAACTGAATTAAATGTTTCTCTTGTGCACAGTGTTGCAGCAGAGACAGGACTGGAGCATTTTGCCCAAAACTAACTTGTACTTCAAGAGAGGAATTTTGTCATGATAAGTTTAGAACAAACCTAATATTAAATTTCATTATTTTTCTTATGTTTTGTATGCAATGTGGATGAATATTTAATTACATATTCATATGCATGACTCACTTGAGCTGCATATATAAGAGCAAACTGAAGTTTGAATCCCTTCCTGCCAGTTAGAACAGAGCATTTAACATTGCTGTGGGATAACCGTTTAGCAGTTTAATTGTAATTGTCCAGTCCTTCTCAGTTTCACCCTGTGAGTTTCATTAATTCCTTGTTTACTCTCTGGAAAATAAATGGCTTGTTTTAGCCATATCAGCCTTTCTAAAGTGAGGTAGAAATATCAGTAATTTTTCAATATTGAAAATAGCATCTTTATCAATGTATGAATTACAGCCAGGAGTCAAAATAAAAAGGGAGAAAAAAATGTTTACAAATGAGAATTTATGGAGAACCATGTTGCTGGACCAAGATTTTTTGCAATGAAAGCTCTCAAGGTTGGTTTTTTTTTTCCATTGGTTGGGTTTGGGTTTTTCATCCCCACCAAGCAGTAAATTCCTTCTCCCCAGGCATCCTGATTGCTTGTCTGAGCTGGCTGGCACAGATGCAGTACCACAGAGATGCTGTCCCTCTAGCCCAGTACCCTGAATCCAATGCCAGCCTCAGAGGAGGCTGCACAGAGAGTGTAGGTGAGCCAGCCACTTTGTGCTGTGTTTCTCTTGCAGGCTGGGGTGCAGCCCAGCAGAGGCCAGACAGGGGAAAGGACAAGTCCTTCCCCACCACCTGTCTTCACAGCGTGGCCTTCACAGCAGCACCTACTGTCTTGCTGGGGGCTGAAGGGGAAAACAAACATTTACCACCTCAGCTGCTGCAACCACTGTCACTATTGCCAGGAGTGATATCTCCTGTTGCACCCAGACCCCTCAGTTTATCTGCTCTTGAAAAGGAAGTGACAGGGAAAAGTTCTTCCTGTTGGCTTCTGTCCTTTCACCTGCCTTGCTTCACCTTTCTCCTTTGTTCCTTCTGAGTATCTTGATATGTTTAGTTTGTTTGCTTGCTTATTTGTTTGGGGGGAGGTGATGTTTAAAGAAAATTTTTACCCTCATTAATCCTGTTGTCTTGCCACAACCTGAGACTCAGACAGACATTGAGGAGCAGATGGGGCTCTCAGCTGTGGTGATAATTCTCTAAGATGAAAAAGAGGATAGTCTTCTTTGCATTGGGGAATAAGACCCTGACATCAGTGGAGAAGGAAATTTCAGCATATGCCATCATGACCCGCTTTGAGTTTCTATGGTAATGAATAGTCTTCATCCCTCTTCTGCCTTTCCTCTTCTCCCTCCTCCATGAGGGCCTTGCCTTCTACCACATGCTCCCCTTTTGTTGGCAAAACATCATCAAAGGCCAGTGGCAGCACACAGTGTGACAGAGCAGAATAGGAATATTGTCATCCTTTATCAAGGAGAACTATTGCTCAACCCAGTGAACAGTTCTTCAAGAGCAACTTGCCAGGAAGACGTGGTCTCTTTGGGGAGATTTCCAGCATGGCCTGCACAGCTCAAACTGCACACAGCTATGGCACACACAGCCTGAAAGTATCAACCTCACACGTGTTACCCATGGTGATATCTGCAGGGCCTCGTCTCTACTCTGTGTTGAAAAATTTGGGGAATATTGGAGGAGAAATGACTGGTGATCTTTACTGCATGGGACAAATGATACAGGCCTCTGTGCTGAGCTACTTTGGCCACTGAACAAACTAGAGGGTCCCACTGACAGTGAAGAAGATGCTATGGGTATCTAGAAGCCACCATCTTGGGATTCCAAATATTATATTGCCAGCAAATTCCATGCTGACCTTTACTGTGTGACTGCATGTGAATTATGCATTTTGCTATCTGGAAGAAAGGTAAAGATAAATTGGTGTCAGACTTGATGTCCTATTAATGTTTGTGTGCTTTGTCCTTCATGGTAGCAGTAAGGCAGATGGTTATAAACTAAATTCATGTGAAATTGTCAGATTCCAGCAGTACTATCACCCTGTTTCCGGGAAAAGCAGCAGTTGCACAGCAATGGAATGACCAGCACTGTGAGGTACCTTGAAATAATATCAGTGCTCCAAATCCTGCAGGTTCAGAGCTCTTGAAAGTAAGCTGGGAGAGATGCATGGGTGAGGTGATAAGAAGTATAGGAAATCGCACTGCCCTGCCCCAGAGCTAGAAATGGTGCAAGGCATAAATAGTGATTCTATAAGTATATACATAATATATACCCTGAGACCCTGCTCACAGAAATGCTTGGGTCTGTTTTGTCCCTGTTATGTACATACTTACAGAATCACTGAATCATTGGTTGGAGAACACCCTTAAAGTCATCGAGTCAACTGTTAATGTTGCACTGCCACCACTAGAACATGTCCCTAAGTGTCATTTGTCTGTTTTTTAAATCAAACACATATGGAAAAGGACCTATGGAACTGCTAGCCTACATAGGCTGCTCTTCTTACTCAGTTTCCTGCCCATCATCAGAGGATTTCAGATGTCTTGACTGGTCTGGAGTAACCTATCTCTAAAGAGTACATTTTTGCCCTGGGAGATACTCTACCATGTTTGTGGTCCTATCTTGGATTCATCTTCTTCTTCCCACATCATCCTGGTTCCTAAAATCTGTGCCATGGTGAGGATAGGAAATGGAGAAGAGACAGCCTACTGACTTAGGTCAAGCTTCTTATGTCTGGGAGAGAACAACAAACTGGGCTGACAGTGACACCAGTAGAGCTTCTTCATGTGAGAAACATGTTCAGGTGCCAATACAGAATGATCAGCATTAGCACCTGTAGCATCTCACACCATCCATGCCACCCTAGGAAGTGTCTCTTTGGCAGCAACCTTTCTCCTAGAGGTCTCATACATCTAGCACCTCTGTGCAGGTACAGATATTCATTATCAGATCAGGCAGTGAAAAACAGTGTGGTTTACAAGTTTCAGGCCTTGCTTGGTGTGAATTACATGTCTTTTCAATGTGGGCAAAATCAGTAAGAATATTTAATTCTGATTTTATGTTGTCGTGAATAAGCATGCTAATTCTTCTATTACAGGTTGTTAGTAATCCTTTTGTTTTTCTCCTTCCTTACATTCATACCCTGCTGTGCAAAAAAGGGGTCTTTATAAATTATACCAGTATGGGCAGTTATGGTCAACTTAATAAGAATTAGTTTATGTCATCCTACATATCACCTCAGTTTTCAATACCAGCTCATTCTAAATGACAAAAATCAACACATTGTTTAAAACAAAGATTTTAATATTACTGTTTTTTGTTATTATTGTATTCCCTGTAAATTTCCAGATAAGCATAATTAAATATAAGTTTCCACAAGCTCATGAAAGGAAGGAATTGATTCATAAAAGAAGTTTTAATTAGAATTATGAAGGACAATGAAAGCAATGAACTTTGTCAGTAGGAATATGGCTCTTTCATAAGTAGATCTTTGAAGAAGGTGGTCATTAGCATATTTCTATATTTTGCCCAGAAGCACTTCAGCCAGACTTAGTCAAGTTTCATTAATATTTTAAAATTTGTGGCAAAAATGTAACTTTAATTATGGGGCTGGATTATTTGAAAATTAAAATACTGCCTTTAGCTGTACTAAAAGAGCACTCAAAAGAGACCTTGTGAGAATCTTATTTCTCCTTAAATCCCACAAGATGGAATCAATTTCTATTTTAATTAATAGCTTATTTGCCAGTCATTTACAATTCAGTGCGTAGCCTTGACTGTTAGCACCTCTAAATACTCATTCCTCATGCCGGGTAAATTATTTTCCAGCATCAGGAAAAGGTCTCTGCTGCAGTTTTTTTGAGGCAATGATGGCTTTGGGAATTGATCCATGTGGCACATTTGGTTGTATTAAGGAGTTACGGATATGGAAGAGTAAAACCATTGCAAGGATACCATGATGTGGATGGGCTGCCACCCTCAGCAGCAGCAGCAGCTTTCAGCTCTGTGCCTCCAGTGCAGGTGGTGCAGGAAAAACTGTTCTTCCCTCATGTCTTCTTTAAACTAAACGATGTCAAGTGTTAATTGAAGGAAATCAGCCAGTTCTCCTCTCTACTTCCTTCTGTCCCAGTCCCACCTTTCTCCCTCCCTCCAAACGTCTGCTGTGTCCCACTAGCAACCAGACTCTGTACTCCCATACAAGCAAGACCCAAACCTTTATTTTGTGCCTCTTCAACTTTGTTACTGCATTTATTTACCTGCCTCATACTAGGAAATCTGACTACTCCTCAGGAGCAATGTCTTTACAATTCCTTAACTTCCTACCTTGCCTCTTGGAATAACTGTGCACACGTTTCTAAATTAATATGTCATTTATTTGCCACCTTTTTCACCTGGATAGCAAGGCTGTGCATTAAAAAATCCTGCATTTGGCAGCAGTATGGCCCTGGATATACAGGTGGCTGAAAAATATAAAGGGATGCTTATTAGAGAACTGCTTTTTCCTAGGAATCTCCCATTTCATCAGTCTTCCATTTTCAGCTGTTCCGCATCTCGTAATCCAAACTTCCTCTTTCCTCTAACCTACTGTTAAAATAGAGCACCACAGCCAAGGACTGGGGAAAGTGCTGCATCCACAGCTGCTGCAGTGGAAGGCAAATCCACAAAGCTACTGCTACAGCAACAGAGGGTATGTGAGGATTTGTGCTGCTGCTTTGAAGGAATAGCACCTTTAAAAGAGTGCAGGGTATACACATCAAAATACTGACCTGTTTATGTTATAAAACATAATTAGTTGCTTACAGAATGTGGGGCCCCAGCAGAGGAAGTTCAGGCAAGCAGTATAGTATAAGCTTTGCAAAGAAGCTTTCAGGTTTGCAAAGTCTATTGGCGCTTTCCAAAACGGCGTCGCCAACGTCAGCCAGGTAGGTGCCACTGCAAACACCACCAGGGTAAATACTGAAAGGTCAGCTCCCCTTTTGTGCCAGTTGTGTGTGCCTGTTCTTCAGCCTTTTAGCTCTAAACAGACTGATATCTGTATGTGTGCAAATATTAAAACATACATTCTTACACTGGTGCCAGTGTCTGTTTTTCTTAAAGAAGCAGTATTCATATGTGCAAACAAGACAGTTACAGAGGGTATGGACTGCAATATTTACACACCACAGTTCCTTCTTGCCTTGAAAAAAGGGGAAGAGGGACAAGTCTTTCCTGATGAGGAGAGCTTTGGGATCTTGACACCTCTGCAGTAGTACCTGACCAATCTGAGGAAAAACTTTGTGAGCCATATGGTCTTTTGCAACTAATCCTTCAAAGGACGCTATAAAATTCGGTGCAGCCAAGTGGAAGCAACATAACAACATTTACTCGAAGTCCACTTCCTTTGGGAAAGAAATTTGATGTGGCTTTATTTTAATTAGTTTGTACTATTTGAGAGAGGAGGTGTGAAATGTTCAAACTGTGGCTGGACTGCTGGAATCACAGTCTGGGTCTTGCAGGTTTAGAAGGCTTCCTCACATCATCCTTTTGGCACACATCAAAGAGGATGCTGGGGTGTCTGTGTCTGTCACAATATGACTGTGCTATGGAGATGTGGTAATGTCAAGGAGCTGAACATTTGGGCTACTTGGGAAAGATAGCACAGTCTGCTGCTGTTATCACTAATGAACCAGATCTGCAACTTCCCCTCCATGTGAGCGCATGAGAAAGGGGAAAGTTTGATTTCTTTGCTTCCTCTGTGCAAATCATATTGACTCACTAATACAGGGGGGAAAATGAGCTTTCCCTGACATATTGTTGATAGTCTGTACATCCTTTGCAGTTAGCAAATCAAAATACTGCTGTGTTTGTGTTCTTTGCGATTGCTTCTCAGTCTCATAATAGAATAGCACAAAATTTCTGGTCTCTGCTCTATTATTAGGAAAGTGAAGTTTTAATACTTGGGTGTTTGTAATATATTCTCCAAGAGGCCTACAGCAGTTTGGGTTTGTGCTTTTTTGAGTCTCATCATAGCAGTTTGAAAAATAGTAAAATGGTAGAATACTGCCACTTATGTGCAAAGTACTCGGGGTGCATATTAAGGTGGTTTTCTTAAAAGGTGCTTATGCCTGGGGTAAATACTTCTCAGAAAATTCCCAGAAGTTGGAAGTTTTTTGGAAGATTGTGAAAACCAATCCTTGTGGTTTTGGTGAAAACTTGTGGATGACATTTTTTATGTATTGTGGCCTTTTTCTTCTAAATAATTCACATCACATGAATTTATAGTGGAATTACTATGTATGAATGATAGAGTATCGCATACTCAGAATAATAGTATCATAATAAAAAGCCACACAGCATTAATGTGGTGACCCATCTGCCTCTGGGCAGATTTTAACACTTCGTGTTTTCTCACCTCAGCCAGGTTTCCCTTCACAATCACTTCCTGACACCAGGACCACCCACTCTTTGACATATGATAAGGTTTTGAAAAATGACCTGTCAGCAAGACTCACATCTATACTTAACAAATCATGATAAAAATAACTGAAATTTCTAAGGTTCCCAAAATACACATTAGAAAAAATGTTCTGAGGGGAGCTATATAATGCATTATTTCCAGATGTATAATAAATATCATGCTTATTTTAAAAATGCTAGGAAAGCACTTTCTTCCAACATTTAAGACAGCTTAAAATACAAAGGCACACAAAGTAAAGAGCATTAAGTGCAGAAAGATGTTTTGGAATTGGTAATGTCTATAGGGATTTTGGTAAGAAACTAAAGCCCAAAGTCCTCCTAATTTTAAAGCTTGTAATAAATAGCTTTAATTTTAATGTATATATTTTCATGTGTAGAAGATTTATTTAAAATATCACAATAAAAATATTTCTATTATATTTCACATTTCCCACAATCAACTGCTTATTCAACTTTCATACCCTTCCAGGCTGCTGCCCTCAGTACAGTGCCTTCGTCAGTTCTTAGAGATGCCTCCATGCCTACTCACAGCCTTTTCTTCTGCATGAGATGCTATTTCCAAATCTCTTTGGGAAGCCTTGATTTTTTCGTGGACTGTAGATATTCTTCGAACCGTGCTTTGGACCTCTGTTGGTTCCACATTTTCCCTAATCTCACGGTACATTTGGCAACACAAGCCAAAGCAAGCTGCTCACACTTGCTGCAACTGCATCTCCTGTGAAAGTGGAAAGAATCAAGTTGACCTGGAGAACTCTCAAGAAGGCCACCTGCCAGTTAGATCTTGTGGACAACCATCTATCCTTGATAGAGCCTAAAATATGTCTAACCAGGACTGATACATTTTGAGGCCTTTCCAGAGGGTTTGTATGAATAACTCATAAACAGTTACATACCATCTACTGAATACAAAGAATCCACTAAGTTTTTCTGGAATGCACTGATTGTTTTGTGTGTGCAGCATTGATACTATACCCTATACTTGGTGTGCTTACAGCTGTCTTTTATCACATTCTGTATTTTGATCCAATTAACCCTTTCAAAATATTTCCCACTATTTGCTCACCACAATATCGTTCCAGCCAGTTCTTGCCTCCTAGAATGAGTTTTCTCAGTCTCTTTCATTCCGCAGTTTTGTTTTACAAGCCTGAACTCTTCCACGTTGCCTTTCTTATGCTCACTGCCTTTTTCTTTTCATTCTTGGAATTCTTTCATTCTTCCTTTCTTTATCTCTCTTCCTTCAACAATTTTTTCCTTTTCCTTCACTTTATTTTTTTATCTTCTCTACACCTACATCTTCTGTCTTCTCCTTGTACTCCACCTGTACAGCCTGACATGGTAGGTCACTGTTGGATGAGGCCTAGGAAAACATGTCTTCTCCTGCTATAAATGCCAAATAAAGCAATGACAAAAGTCATCTGGGTCCTGTTACACAGATCAGATTTTCAGAAAAAGTTTGATCATTAAATGGCGAGTGCCTGTATTTTCTTTTTTTCAATGTCTGCTTTTATCTTTACCCTTCAAGTAGCAATACAGTACAGTATCAATTTAATATCACTGCTACAAAATGATTATAGAACAGAAATAGAAGCTGCATAGCATGTAGGGAGGATATGGAGCTGAACCAGCAACTGGGGCAAAATGGCTCTCCTTGGATGAACTCAGATCATTATAAACTAATTGTTAGATTGACACACACCTCCATCCTGAATCACCTGCCTTCAAGGTACAACCACCCTTCACTGAGCATGTGCTCTATATTTTATTGACTATATCTTTAAGAGTGAAACGAGAATTTTACAGCCACTGGTAACCAAGGTGTGTATGACTAGAGCCACTCAACCTCCAATTAAACATAATGAAATTGTATAAGAGTAGGTTAAGAATGGGGAGAAGTTAGGGAAGGCTCCATTGTAAGTTCTGGGTTCAGTCAACAGGCTGAACATGTCTTGTCCCCCACTGGGATGTCTGTTGGGTAAGAACCATATTCTATACTTGCTTAAGTATTACCTCAAGCTAACTTTTATTGGCAATTAGAGCATGTATTTCTATTGCTTTGAATACATTCTTGCAGATACTATCACCGGCAATTTTGAAACCTTAACCTGGCACGCTTTTCTATTAACAGTGTGTATCTAAACTCTGGAGGGGGTGCCTCTTGTGCTGGTGGGTATGTGTCCCTGAACATATTAGTCAAACCACCCTCTGATCCAGCAGTGGAGCGTCCCCGTAACAGGACACAGACAGACTGGTGAGGCACAAGGGTCTCAGCTTTCCTGGGGTGCTGACAGACCAAACAAACAAAAAGCATTTTAGGAAGATGCCTAAAATGCTTTAATGTGACAGTCTCGTCTCTTCAGTCTCTCACTTGGCTACAGAATATAATATGGATCCTGACTTCAATGTCTCAGATTGATTGATTGATTGATTGATTTATGGTTATTAGACAAACTATGGAATACCAGTGAGTGAAGAACTACAGCAAGAATTTAACTTTTCTTTAAGGAACTGAAAAATGTAGTCGACCTTGGGTTTTTTTGCATGTTTTCTCTTCATTGTCTGAAAGTATCTTCAGTGACTGTACACAGACAGTAGCAAACTGGTATGCTTGTTAGAGTATTTCTACCGTTTTGAGTTCCAGGTGTGCCATTTAGTTGTAACCACTTCAACACAGATATGTCTTTGAAGGTAATCCCTAGATGTCTTACTAAGATCTGAAGACATGATTGATAAAAAAGAAATTCTTTGGTAAGCATTTCAATCCCCTAAATGAAACATTGATGTGGCACAGGTAAATTGATGATCTGATAGGAAGAAAGCTGATGAAAACAAACCAAAATGAATTAAATTACATTATTTGCAAGCCAAATAATGCGAAAATTATTTGGTGAAAAAAGTGATTTTAATGCACCTAATTTTTTTCCCCATTAAAAGAAAATCTGTAATAATATTTTACTAGTGAAATAACCCTCCTTACTTAAAAGACTATCCTCTTTAGTCCACTAGAACTCTGCAGATCTAGTTTCAGAAAGATATTTGATTTTTGGGAATTAATTGTATGTATCAAAAAACTGTTAATAGAATCTGGACTTACAATTTGCCATTTTTTAAGTGATTTAATGGAGAACTCGGATTTGCATCATCATCTTCATTTCATAACTACAACAAAAAGTATTTTACTCCATGTCAGGGCTGTACTATAGTTGGTAATTCTTTGTAGTTGAAAATAAGATAAACACTCTTGTGTCTGTCTGTCTCTTTTCCTTCCTGGGCTGCTGAATACAGCACCTCATTTGTATTTATTAGTTAGTGCTACTTCTCTGTCTTTTCATTCTCCCTTTCTGCCTTCTTTTATATGCCTTTTAAATTAAATCTTATTCTGCCCTTTCATTACTTATTAATGTTTTCATTGGCAAGTATGGTTTTCACTCTCCTCACAGAGCAGAGTCAATTTATTTCAATACCCTTATTTAGACCTAGTTATCAGCAATAACACAAATAATCCATTTGTTAATTATGTGAATTGAAGTGACAGTTTCAGAACACGTATTCCTAACACAAGGTCAAATGGTCATACCTGGAACGTGGCTTCTTCTTCATTAGCAAATGTGCTGACTATTAATGCGACAGAATCTGATTGAAATTGTTTACAACTTCTCACTAGGAACATCTGAGGTAGGTAGATAAATAAGGATGGTTTCCCTTTATGTCCATTGTGAAGGAGACTTTGAACATCAATGTTTACCTCCTCATTTTGGCCAGCCCCCTAACGCAGTTTAAGTGCCTGAAGTCAGGCAGTGCAAATAACCTCTCCTCAATGTCTCTGCAAATCGCCAGGTCCCATTTTAAAAAGTATTGACAAAGACCCTTTAACTGAACTTCTTATTTTAGACATGTTCTCATGGAGTAGTTTCCTGGTGATACTTACAAACTTCTGTCGTCTGTAGACCTCCATCCGCATTTTGTCCTGACTGCTACAATTCTTGTGAAATGTGAAAGCATCTCATTTTGTATACTTTCTTCACTTTTCTATATGCAGTGAACAATTTAAGCAACATCACTTCTGCTTTCTGATATTGGCAAAGACATAGCTTACTTCTAGTTCTTCATTATATCATAATGCAGAAGAGTATGGGTGAAAGATTACTGCCTTTCTCTTGGCTTCAGTCATGTGGCCTAGTTAAGGTTATAGGAAACCTTAGAGGGCTGACGTCTGTCACATGGCTGCTGATAGGCTATGATTCCAGTGGCTGCCAGGATCACCATGGCTTGATGGGTAACATCAGTCTGAAAGGAAAGAGCACATGCAAGATAATTTACAAGAATCTCTTGTTTTCAGAGAGGCTGCAACACAAGCCCGAGGGGCTCTGTGTGGAAGGCATGGACACACTTCTGCCAAACAAACATTGAGTTCAAGTAACATCAGCAGCTTTACAGCTGCAATCCAAACCAAAACAGTCTGTAGAGTAAGCTATAAAAGTAGCTCACACCAGTGAAAAGTTGCTGAGTAGTAAGTGGATGGGTATACAAAAGGAAATGATTTGGAAAACAAACTATTTCAGTGCTTGCACGAAGGGAAAGGTGAACTTTTTCAGAGGTTATTGGAGCTTTGAACTGTCCTTTCCATCTGACTCAATGCTCTGTTTCACGCTTCTCTTCTTCTGTAGCTTACTGGCTCTGGACTAATTATAGGTTAATACGTTAAGAAGCAGTTACACAGAACTGGCTTCTGTGTATTGGATGTTACACAGCAGCCTTTGGCTGCTATCCCCACCACAACATCAGGCTGCTTGTGTAAGTGGTAAAATGGACACACTGCACAGGCAGGACAAACAGGCATCACCACATCAGCCACAGCCCCACAGTGGCACAACCACAAAACTAGCATTCATAAAATAAGGAACCATCTACAAAAAAGCTGCCTACGTTGAAAAAATAGGCTTTTCAGATGCTGGAGTTGTTAAATAGAAGTGAGAGCACATTTTCACCCTGGTTCCACAGGAGTTAGCAGTGATATCTCTGCAGCTAAAATACTGTGATGACATGACATTTTATGGCATACAGACAGCATTAGAGGACAATCCTTTGAATCCATTGACATCCACTCAAAAACTGATGTAGAAAACTGAATATTGAGAAGACATGTTGTATTTAATTGCTGCATCTGAGAAAAACAAAGTTTCCCAGAGAAGTAGCTGCACGTTACTTATTGATTCTGTAGTGTTACCACTTTTCCAAAGGTTCCTATGCATAAGACTGAACACACAGGGTCGTGTATCAGTTACAATTACATGGGCACAGGGTCCTCCAAGTCCCTTGGCTGCATATAATGTCACACATGCTTTTGCATCACACTGTCACTTACACTGAGGCACCGTCTCTGGGGCAGGATTAGTGGTGGATGACTGACCCATCCAGGCACCTCTGCACTGGGATGTGGATGGGGCCAAAATTGGAGATACACTATCCAAAGTAGAATGAACATCACCAAAGATGAGTATGAGAAGAAAATCAGACAGGTGTTTCTCACACAGAAAGTCAGTGTTTTTCATTATTTTGTCCATTATCCTGTGCTTTTCCAGAAGATTATATAAAACACATTTTTTAAACATTAATTTGTCAGTGCAACTTTTTCTCATACCCAAAACATGTTGTCTAGTCATCATGTAAGAAAATAAGATTTCTTACTGTCTTTTTCTCTCTCATATATATATATATATCCATGTAGAGAATTTCTGACAAAGGAAGAGAGCAATAAGTCTTTGATAAAGAGCCTGCTAACTTGTTAAATGTTTTGATCCTTATTTCTAGTCTTCTGTTGTTTTAATTTGTGGTTACAAAAATTATCGATTGCTAAGAATACTATCCTGTATTATTTTGATATTTTGGTGTTCCGGTTTGAAAAGACAAACCAGTGAGAGGCACCAAGTCAGAAATAACAATTTATTAAGAAAATTACAATAAAGGCAGGGAAAGAAAAACAAAACAAAACAAAAAAAAATAAACACACTGGTTTAAACTGACAGAGTCAGATACAACCTGACACCCTGTTAGTCAGGGTGGCAGTAGCAGTCCAAAGGGATGGTGGCTGCAGTCCTCTGAAATGATGGATGTAGTTGAGACAGTAATCCAGTAAAGAGTCTGGTCTTCCTCGGAAGGTCCAATGGTAGGTATGTAGCTCTTATCCTCTGGGAATCCAGTGGAGAAGAAAGCTGAACTGTAGTCTTCAACATCTCAGTTTATATCCCAGATGGGATGCTTGGTTCCTCCCCCTGGGTGGAGTATCTGATAATGAGATGGCAAATCATGAGATAAGGCCTGATGG
>VZTN01025607.1:0-23653 GCA_013400515.1 Erpornis zantholeuca | reverse complement strand
CTTCCTTTAAATTCCATTCACATGCTGGAATGGAAGTGACCTAAAGACACCTCCACTCATACTTTAAGCCCTCTACCACTGATGAATTTGGGTGTTCCTTTGTTAGGAACACCCCACCTCTGCTTCTTTAGGTGTCTCCAGGTGAGAGATAAAATAAATGTGGACAAAAGTTTGGAATGCAGCTTCCAAGTCAAGTTCCATGCTAGGAAATGACTCCAGCTCTCTGTTACCTCAGGTTGTTTTAAACACAGCCTGGCCCTTCAGGGCCGCAGACTCTGAGCTATACAACTTGTGAGCTGCCAAGTAACAGCAGCTGAGGTCTCATCCCAGCTGGACACAAAAACAGGGATTTGGGGGCTGCATTTGGGTACATGCAGGCAGGTTTGGGCCACTTCCGAAAGCTTCCATCTCTATTTTTCAGATATTCAATCAGGGATAATGACCTTTTCACAAATTCCTTAGGGCACCTTAGAACCCAAGTAAGAAAATGGAATCAAACCCTTTGTTCAACTGGCCTAACGACCCAAATTCCAACGGGACAGACAAGTCCCTCTCCTTGGAAGGCAACGTCTCTTACCTGGATCTGTGCCTTCCCCAGCCTTTGGTGGCCGCTGTCTCCATCCTCCCACACCTCATTTCCCTCCTCAGCAGTGTTGGCTTCCTCATCCTGCAGAGCAAACACAGGGACTGTCACCAGCCTGCTCATGCCAAACCTGGGCAGCAGGGATGGACTGGTGGGACCCTCTGGATGGTCACCCCTCTGCTGGACACCATCCCTGCTCGGTGGTCCATTCCAGTTCCTGGCTTGGCATCTCCTTTTAATGGAATGTTAAACAACATATGTTTGCTCTGCTGGGTTTCGGGACATCAGAGACTCTCCTGAGGCAGTGGGAAAAGCTCCTGTTCCCACACCCTCTGCCTCCCAAAGCCCTGCCTGGGGCTGGGCAGAGCAAAGGAAACGCCTCAGTTCCTGATATTTTAAATTTGACGTTTTTTAGTCAATGCAGCATTTCCAAAATCTCCAATCCTACCCAAAGCTCTAAGATGTGGGTGGGCAGTCACAGGGCTACACCAAAGCAGTCAAGGGTGTTTATAAGGACAGAAACACAACCACAGAAAGACAGCAGCAGAATCTGGGCCCAAGGCTCTCGAATAGGCAGAGGAGATTTGCCATGACTGACCAGACAATTCATATTTGTGAGCTGACATCCCACTGGCAGCAGCTGCCAACTCCTGTTGACTCAGCTGGGACTGTAAACAAAAAGAATGCCTGATGCAAATTTTTCCCATATCTTCCAAAAACAAAAAACCAGATTTTCCACAGATAAAATCGCATTTGCTGGATAATCCTCCAAGTGACACTATAACAACATTTAATGACATTTGGATTTTATGGAATGGCTGATAAGACTAAATTACAGCTGCAAAGAGGAAAACTTCAAAACATTCTGTGAGTAGATGCAGAATATATTTTCAAATAAAGTAATTTTATTCTTGAAAAACTGTTTAATTCATTTTATAAAATGTGAGAAATCAGGTTTGGAAAGCACCAAGCAGGCCTATTTTCCTTCTCTTGCCTAGGGCAGGATGCATTACTCATTTACTGTACTGTACTGTGTTTTCTAGCCCTGTCTCATTTTAAACACAACTTCAAAGATATGAAGCATCCCACACTTCCCATGGGAAACTACTCCAAAATAGAACAGAGGTTTATTTCTGACATTTAATATAATCTCTTCTCCTCAGCTTCATCCCATTACACTCAATCTGTCACTTTCTAACAGAGTTTGAAAGTAAGTAGACATGTTTTTTCTGAAATCTTGTTTAAGTTTTGGACACTGTCATCCATATTCTGAGAAAAACATGTTGTGCCACCCCAAGACTATGCTGACTTATTTCTCAAATGCCACCTCCAAAGCCACACAGACAGACTTACAGTCACCTTCCTCCCTCAAGGAACTCCAGGGAAAAAGGAAATTAACAGCTTTTTTTCCTACAGCCACGGCTGGGAAAGACTATAGAAATACAATCACAGTCAAGACATTTCTCCATAGCCCTTCATCAATCCCAAGGAAACTCACCTATTAGACACCTCTGCTGATCCATAACAGCAGAGGAAAAATTAGTGTCTATTTCTCACATGAAAATGGAATATCCTGGTTCTTTCCAAAGGAAGCCTGATATATCCGGTATTCTATAACATAGATTCATTTGAGAATGGGGTCCAATTATAATAATAAAATAATTATTTTAATGAAGCAAAGGTGAAGCAGGTGAAATCTGCTGCATAGCAATAGCTGAGCCTCCCAGCTCCTGACTGCAGAGTTGCTGCATATTGTACCATGTTATACAGCAAAAATTCTGCTTTCCACATCTGATGGAGAAGAAAATGGTATCACTCCCTCCAAATCAGAAGTACAAAAAGATCAGAAGGTAAAAGAAGAATTACAGTGATATGGGAATATACTTATTATTTGCTAATTATATACCTATTACTAATCATATTTTCACACATATATATTCATATACATGTAAATATGCACAAGAAGCTAACCCACCATATAAATAATCCAAAATGCCACCTTTAAAGCAGCAGGTGGGCTCTAGGATACCTTTCTCCATTGTGGAAATGCTCAAGGAAAACAGAAACAAAAAGCTCTTTACTATGCAACTCTTGTATAAGCTCCTGATGTGCCACAGGGAGGACCCACATGCCTTTGCTCTATTTGTTTGGTAACTTCACCCCTTAAAGGGGACTCGAAGGCATTTCAGCACACCAGTAGCTGCACGAAAGGACCCTACAACAAAATGCAGCATTTAATTACAAAACTACAAACCCATCAGATAAATTAACAACAGTTAGCAAGGGCGGAACAGCCTGTATACAACCTGATCCAAAGTAAAAAAATCGTTGCGTTGTTGTTCACGGAGAAACTAGGAAGGGATGATTATCTGAGCATTGGGCAGAAGAGTATCAGGCAGAACTTGCATAAAGGGTGTAGGTTTTGATCTTACTTTCCCTAATGGAATCTATTTCTAATTAATACATCTTTCCCACAATGAAACCAATCTGATGGGATCTATAAAAAGGTTTTCTTTGTCCAAAGCATAGCCTTTTAAATTTTGTCAGCACTACCACTGAGATCAGAAAAAGTTCAAAAGGAATGACTGTAAATTTTCTGAATCGTTATGGAGTCAAAAGGAGAACTGGTACCAGATTTGAGGTGAATAAATGGCTTACTAGACTTTTAAATAAATTTTTACTGAAAGCCAGACTTCCACTTAAAAAAAATTTGATTTTTAAAAAATTGATTTTTAAAAAATCAAAGGAAATGAAAACTGACAAAATTAAGACCTGTGAAACTTTCAAATTAATCTGTTGACTGAGAAATTCCATTGGATTTGTCCTTCAATATTATTTTTTTCTTCAGAAGATTAGCACAGAGCCTACCAGCAGCAGTAACTTCCTCTGACACACAAAATTATGGTGCAATCAGGAATTCTTCCAAGGGCTGCAGCCTAAGCACATATGTGGTTTCAAAGGAAACAAGGCAATTCCATTACCTGCAGGTACTAAACAGAGGTGTGGGTTTTTAAGGGTGTGATAGTGTGATAGCAGGAATAAAATCTATCTTATACAAAAGAAGATGGAAAAGGATACTGTTAAAAAAATGCCTATGAGTACTTTGAGAGATCAAACTCTAAGTGACTGTGGTGTTTGAAAGCTTGATCATACCTCTCCCTTCAGATATTCTGGAAAATCTTTGAGGCCTGATTATGGGCTGTGATATATATCTGTATAAATACACTGTATAGACATCTAGTACTGATAAAATACTGATAAAATAAAAGTCATACCATGTAATGAAAACAGTATTGAAGAGGAAAATTGCATAATCATCAGAGACAAGCATATGTCACCTGCAAAAGACTGAGGAAGTTCCTAAAGGTAGAAAGCTTTAATGACATGGGGGAAAAAAAACCAACTTCATTCAATTTTACATTCTTTGATGTTTTAATTCAAAATTCAGAGCATAGGTTGGAAGATTGACCAAGAAAGTCTTCTCTGGTAAAACTCCTGTTGGAGTTCAACAAGCACCTAGAGACTTTTCAGCAATCTACCCACAGGTTTTGAAAATCAATCCATAGGGACTGAGAAACCCAGAGACAAGTCTGTTCCACCATCTTTGCAGCCTTTTCTGGGAAATTCATGTCCAGGCCAAGGCCCTGAAAGACCCAGATATCGACCATCTGAAATTTGCACCCTCAATTGGGAACTGCTCATTTCTCCAGCAACTGGGTTGATTTCCCTTAAGTGCATGCACAGATAGTCGCAGATAGGGCAATGATGTATTAAAGATAAGAATATCTCCCAAGGAGAATCAGGCATGTCAAAAAACGCTGCAGAATTGCAAAGTGAGGAAGTGCTGGTGCACTGAGTCAGGCTGGCTGCTGTGCACGGGTCTGTGACAAAACCATGGTACAACTTGGGGCAGAAGGGATCTCAGGAGGTCCCACAGCCCAACCTCCAGAGCACAGCAGGGGCAGCTGTAAGATCAGACTAGGCTGCTCAGGGCTTTATTCAGCAAGGTGGTAAGGAACTCCAGTGATGGAGATGGCACCACCTCTGTGGATCGCCTGTTCCCATGCAGAGCTTTCCTTACAGTGAACTTTATGAGCACTCTGAACTGCTCTTATTTCTATTTATGCTCATTCAGTCATGTCGCCAAGCCTCCATCTCAAATATAGGGTTTTAAAGAATTCATTTCTGTCCAAAGTTTACATTTGCATTTTAAAATACAATTATTTCATACAGTGTCCAAACCTGTACGCTGAAGCATATGCCTTCAGTACAAAATAATTTCCCTCTTAATACTGCTCCTAGGTCTTGTGGCTCAGCTGGTAGACTGAACTGCTACCAGAGTTCCAGTCTAGTTGTCACTCAGGTCACCTATTTTCTCAAGAAATAGCTGGATGCTACTGCTGAGATGAGCTAGAGTCACATGCAAAGTGCTGCAAAGGCAAGTTAAGTTACTCGGTGGCTTTCAAGTTAATAGAAACATTTTTCATTCAAAAATTGCTTCATGGGGAAGTCATTATCTAATTTTACTAATATCCCTAGACACATGGATGGTCTTTACCCCTTTATCCTGCTTCTCTGTGTTTAACATTGTGATGTATTACCATCCTTTATGAATTCTGACACAGATGACTCTGATGCAAATTTTCCATCTCAGATTCCACTGCTGAAACTGAGATAACTAATACAAAAATGTTTGTTTCTTTTCCCAAAACTATTTAAAATTCTGTGGTTTAAGTAACTGATATCAAGTCCAGAGACAGAGATAAGTGGACAAATACATGGAAAGATCTGTGTAAGGCATGCATGGAATAACTTTAGAAGACAAGAGAGCAGAACTAATAGTAGTTCTCAAATTGATAACAGTTCTAAGATGCCAGCAGTGCTTTGTCTCTGCACCCAAGCACATCCTTTTATTTATATATCTGTAGCCTAGAAAAGAAAAGCTAATCTAAATATCTACTTGAGAAACTTTTAAATTTCTTCAGATGAGCTTTTAGAATAGTAAACAGGCCTATAATAAAGATTTTATTTGAAGGAAAATTTCTGCTCTTTTACTAGTCCTCAGTATTTAACTTGAAACACATGCATACATCTCAATGTAATTATATGATTATAGACATCTCATGCCCATGGAATCTTCGTGGAAAAATAGTTCTATTTTATAGTTTATAAATAAAGATAAGGATATGGATTGGACTGACAGCTGGGACTTCAGAGAGAAACATTCGTGAACTAGTGGGCGATTTTCAAAAAGTCTTAATCCCATTCAAATAAAACACCTCTAAGTTCAGATGCTGAGCCAAATTTTATCCAATGTCTCTCTTTCCATAAAGTTGAAATACTTGCCATAGAAGCGTCCTGAACATTAGGTAAGTTCTTCCTTTGTACACGAGCGGTTGCCCAGAAATAAAAAGGAAATAAAGAACCATCTTCTCCTTAAAAACACACCCATCTCTTAAGCAAACTTCCTAAAATATCCAAGACTTTATTCCTATCTCCTTCTCAGAAGTTTGAATAAATTCAGAAATAACACTCTTTTATATACATTTTTGAATCTTTCTTTTCCTTTCAGCAGCAGGATGCAAGTGGAGACTCTATACTGGTTTAGTTAAAATGCCAGGGCACTATTAAAACACACACTCTTTTCTTTTAAGATCTGAATTGTCAATGTGTAAAATGAACACATTTTGCATGTAAAATCCCCATAGGTAATTTTTTTTGTTGTTAAGAAATCGTTCTCTCGCATAATATGACAAAGGACCAGGATTGAAACCACCAATGCAATATTTACTTGAGCACAAGCTCATGGGGGAGGGGGGAATTCTAAACAAAAATAAAACCCAAACAAGATTAGTTTTCAATGATGTAGCTGAAGACAAAGTAAATAAATTAGTTTGGGGATTTACCTGTCACTAGCAGAGAATGTTCTTACAGAAATCAAATCAGAAGACTGAAACATTAGGAGAGCAGACATGCTCCCTTTCAATTTGCTGTATTATCAATCACAATTTTCAAGTTGTTTTTCTATACTAGTTTAGACTTAGGGAATAAGATGGCAACTGCTGTAATAATCACTGTGGAACACACAGTGTAGCAGGAAAATTTTATATCCTACTAATGGCAATGTCTCAGAAACGTGATCTAGAAGAAAATACTTTCCTTCGAGCCAATTTTATAGCTCATCCTGCAGTCTGTCACAGACCCCTGAGTTGTCTTTCTCCATGCTGACAGTCACAAAGAAAAGGCTGCCTACTAAATTACACAGTTTTAAGAGGGGAAAGAGGGTCATATTGATCTTGCAAGACAGAAATAACAGGCAGATTCCTCATTATGATATTTTGATTCAAAATTATGTAGGAAATACTAGGAACAAATAGGAATTCCCAGCATATGTAAAAAAAGGGAAATTAAATTACATGAATATATGAATTAAGGTAACTTTTTTTCCTAGATAAGAATAATAAACATGTGCAATTTCACATACTTGCTTATCAACTGAAGAACAATATTTTACTTGGGCCCAGGAATACATCAATGTGAGAATGCAATTGTGATGAGTGATGTTGTATCACACTTTCAATTGTGCTCCCAATGTACTGTCCAAGAGATAAATCCACGTATTCTTTCTTTTACATGCTATATATGTAAGAAAGCAGAGCAAGATCAAAAATCCCATAAAAGATGAAGTAATGGCTTAAAAGAAGGGATTCAAACCTCTTTATTGTTTCAGAATACTCCTTATTTTCATTCTTCGGGGCAGTTCCTCTCAATTATTTTGTTCAAAGATTTGGATTCTTGATCTACAAGTAAGGCAGGAGATCTAATGTTACAACACACAAAGGAGTAATGCTATTTACCATTTACATACAAATGAGCATATATCAAACTGTTACACCACAGAGCATAGATAGATCATGATGCTTAGAGATTTCTAGAAAAAGGGATAATTTTAGATCAAATCTGCACAAAAACAGATGAAGAAATACTCCCATTTCTATACTTTCTAACCTTTGGGATAAGAAAAATTCCAGAGCTATAGTAACAGCCATCCCAAGAAGAGACACAAGGGGAGACACATCATCCCAGGTCTGCTGTAAACCACCATCACAGATATGTTCACAACTCTCAGTAACAGCACCTCTCAAGAAATACACTCCTAGTTAATAAGAGCATCCAAATCCAGATTTTCATGAGGCTTTACTGCTAATGCTTTATAGGATGGAAATCAAAAATCCAGTGTCAAGGACTTTCCAAAACTAACAATGTGTCATTACAAAGACTTAAAAATTGAAGTCCCAACATAAGTTCATGTATCCCAAAGCAGAGAGGCATCCAAAACACCTATCACAGATGTCATACAATATAATTTGAAATTTGGAGGAGTAGGCAAATACATTTTTCAGTAGCCAGGGGAAGATGACCACTACATTGAATAGTCATGTATGTATCTTTGAGGCATAGATGGTAACATATCTTACTATTCATCAGGTAGTTTACTTAAAAATGAATCCAAAATTAATTCATAGTTAAACAATTCTAAAGCCCAACACAATAAGACTTTTCCCACCCCATCTAGCTAATCAGTGTTTTAACTGCTACAGCACTTTCTCCTTATCATGGCTTCAGTTTACAACAGTGCACTGGTTTTCCACAGCCTGGTTTTTGGTAGTGGCAGAGTCACAGGGGTGGCTTCTGCAAAAAGCTGCTAGAACCTTCCACCATGTCCAGCAGAGCCAATGGCTGATGGCTCTGAAGATGGACATGCTGCTGGCCAAAACTGGGCCAGTGAGAGAGGTTGGTAACACCTTTGTGAAAACTTATTTAGGAAGAAAATCCAAACAAGAAAGTGGCACAGTTTGAATTCCTAGTCAGAGAAGGGGACGCCTTGGAAACACATGAGGGAAACCAACATGGTGACACCAAGGTCAGTGGAGAAGGAGGGGGAGGAGGTGCTCCAGGCACTGGAGCCCAGATGCCTCTGCAGCCATGGTGCAGACCATGGTGAAGCAGCTGTGCCCCTGCAGCCCATGGGGATCCACTGGGGATGCAGAGATCCACTCGCAGCGCATGGGGGAGGCACCCATGCTGGAGCAGGTGGATGCCTGGAGGAGGCTGTGATCCAGCAGAAGAGCTGGTGGAGAGAGAGGGCCCTGCTTCCAGGCTGGAGGAGGCTGTCCTTGGAGGACTGCACCCCGTGGAAGAGAGACCCACGGCACAGCAGCTGTGGGAGAACTGCTGCTTGTGAGATCGGAGCCATGCTGGAGAAGTTCACACAGAACTGTCTCCCATGGGAAGGACCCCACAGTCTCACAGGGGAAGGCACCTCTCCCAGAGCAGCAGAAGAAAATCTTGGTGATGACCTGACCAAACCCCCATGCCCTGTCTCCCTGTGCTGTCAGTGGGAAGGAGGGAGGGGCTGGGGGAAGAAAAGGTGTTTCTTCTCATTATTCTCCTCCAATTTTGTTAGTAATAAATTCACTTTGTACTTTTAAGTTGAGCCTGTTTTGCCTTGGAGTGTTTTCTCCCGGTTCTTATCTCAACTCCTGAAGCCTAAACTAGATTTTTCTCTCCTCTGCCCAGCTGTGGCAGGGGAGGGCGAGTGAGGGACATCATGGGTGCGTGGCATTTGGCCAATGTCAAACCACGGCATCAGGCCTTGTTCTGAACTGCTCAGCCATAAATGCCATTGCAGGAAGAGCAGAAAATCCCACAGCTCCTGTGGATCATTTGTCTGCACTGACTTTGTGCTGCCACCTGAGCCGTGGGGCCTGAATTGCCTTCAGGCAGCCAGAATTGTTCCCAAATATCATCCCCTGGCTCCAGAACTTGGTAAGGTCTTCTTCCCCCAAAGCCCATATCCAGAGCCCAGCGCTGGGAGTAAAGTAATTCCTGGCTTTCCAACAGTAAAAATGCAGTACCAGAGGGTTCTGTTATCCTGAGGATTTGGGGAATATTTGGCAAAAATTTATGAGGGCCCAAGTTGGACTAAGCTTTTAACACTCCCTGGATTCACACATGCAGCACACAGGGGCATTCCAGCATGCATCACACAGGTTTTTTCAGGGAAATTCCTTGATCCCCAAATCCATGTAAGCTCAAAGCAAAAACCCCTGGGAGCTGAAGGCAACAAGATGTTTCTGGGTAATTTTAAAGTACTTGGTATGTCCTAAATGTTAAGTTTGAATTCATGCAAATTTTCCAGGATTATGTGTTCGGAGTTGCTGGTGTAGGGATGGCAAGGTCTGGATTTGGATTTGTGGGCACCGAGCACTCCTTGTATCAGCTTCAGGTCTGGATTGATGAGAATTCTCAGAGAAAAGAGAAGGGAATTGAAATGCACAGCTCCATTCTTGGAGAAATGATCAGGATGGGAGATCAGAGAGTGTGGAGCTGCTGGGAGCTCCTGGAGTGAGCAGCAAGTCCTTTCTGCACCTGCCCTCACTTGGACTGGCAACAGCCCCAGGTGTGAGCTGTTAGGATGAGGAGAGGGTGGTTCCTGCTGGGAGTTGCTTTAGGGGGTTTCCTCAGTTCACCTTTGTGTGGAACTGCCGGAGGAGAGGGGCTTATGGTGGGCTCCTGGGGGTCTCTCATGGCACGATGATGAGAGCAGCTTACAGGGTCTGTGGGAGCACCTGGATCCACTGGGATGTGGAGCACCGCTTAAAGGAGGTGCTGAGGGACAAACCTTTGTGGCAGACAACAGCAGGTGAGCCAGTGCGTGGATTTGCAGGGGGATCTTTCTCCTTTTCCCTTTTGATTTCATCTTGCCAGTCCTTCCCCAGTACCCCCAGGAAAAATGGGGGTTACGAATACAAAAGGAGTTTATATTGAGGGAAGAAACTCCTCTTCCATTATTGTCTGTGTTTGAGCTGGAGAGTGGGGATCCCCCTTTCATCTGTGATTTTAAGGGTATTGATTGAAGGAAAACCTGTCTTTTCCATGGTGTTAGGGGTATCAATTGATACTGAATTTTGACAGTGTTCCATTTTAAATGGAAGGGGAAAGCACGGATGTTGCCATTTTATGGGTTTGAATTGAGGGTAACCTCCCCCATTTTCATCTTAAATTGAGGCAGAAGCCCTCTTGTCCCTCCTTTTTAGGGGTTTGAATTGAGGTTAAAAGCCCCTGTTCCCCATCATTTGAGAGATTTAATTTGAGGAAAACCCCTCTTTTTCTGATATTTTAGAGGAATAAATTGAAGGGGAGAACCCATCTATTTGCCACTTTATTGCTTTAAATTGAGGTAAACCCCCTCCCATTGCCTCCGTTGCAGGGGTTAAGTTGAAGGAAACTCCAGCTTTTCCAACATTTGAAGGGTTTAGATCGGGGTGTGCGGCTGAATTTGACGGCGCTTCTGCCCGTGCCTCGGCACCAAATGTGCTGCGTGGGAGCACTCCTGGCCCCTGGGGAATTTCTCAGGTGGAATGGGAATTTCGCGGCTGGGATGCCGACAGGGACTGACAGAGCCATGCCGGTCCGAGCCGTGCGGAGCAGAGGCGAACGCTGCGGGCCCGGCANCTTTAATATGCAAGCATAGGATACAGTGTATGTATGTAACATTACCACCTTTATAAATTGTAATTGTGATGTTGTTTAGTATTGAAGGGAGAGAGGAGATGAGTAAAAATGTGCTTAAGTGATCCTGATGGAACCAGCGTGGTGAAAGTTTAGTTGTTTAGTCTTTTTCTGACCTTCCTTCCTTCTACACTGCACTGTGTAATACTGTGTATGTATACTTATACACACACCTACATATATATATAACATCATGCTCCTAATGACTCTGCTAGGTTTTTCATAAATTTATGAATACTTTCAAAACTATGTTAAAGGCTAATATCTAAAGATTGTTAAATTTCAGGGCATCTCTGCCTTTTGCAAGCTGCAATTTTAGGGATGGAGTGAGTGAGAACTCCAAATCTTTATAAAATCTTTTTTCTTTTTCGAATTTTCTTCCTCCAGGGTTTTTATCTATTACCATTGAAGGCACCTTTTATAAAAACTGTTAGTTTAATGATTGAATCATTTGGTAGCTTCTAGGACATTCAGAATTTTTGCATTTCTTCTTTAGAAATGATCTTCTAAGAAGCAGAAAAGGCCAAAACCTTCCCACTTTTAAAACCTTTTTTTATAAAATGCCTCCAGATTGTATTGTTTCTTGACATTTCATCTCACCTAAAGGGAAGTAATTTAAGAAAAATGGAATGTGTCAAGGTAGCTAAAATTATACATAAAATAAAAAGGTGTTTGTCTTACAAGTTATGTATACAACCCCTCTGAAAATCTTGTTTTGAAGATGGGTATCTGCCCTTTCACAGAGTGTCCTGATGTACACAGAGCAGTGGGGAACCTGACTGGTACTTTTTTGAAAGATATGTACTGAGATAGGGAATGTTCTTAGGAATACTCCTATGAAAAGTGTTTTGGAACTATTTCTGTATAATTGGTTTGCATCAGAAATCTGAACTCTTGAGCCTTAGGATACAGCCTCTTATGTCACTTCTCTTACTTTAATTAAGAGATAGAGCTCCCTATAAAGGGGGAAGATGGGCCCTATCCAGTTGTGTCTAAAACATTGTTGTCATGCATAGGCACTGTTGATAGTTAGGTATCGAGAAGCAGTTCCTGGTAGGTTCACATTTTAATGACTGAGCCTATTGTAACAGAAGAAAACTGAAAAGAAATTGTGTGGTATAGGTTTTCAAGCAGAGCAGTAGTTTTATTCTTTGACTGAATCACTCAAAGTTGTTATAGTGGAAGATAAACTCAATTTTCTGTAGCAGGAGAAAATGATTCTTCATTCTGATTAGAGACCTGTTGCTTATAATTAGAGTTTTGTTCACGTGCGGACTAGGGAGAAAATATCAAGTGTTTGAAAAGAGCATTAAAATTCAATGTGTGCTCAGTAGTGGTTTTCTTTCCAGTGAAGTTTTTTGGTTGAAGAGTGATTCAGAAATAAAACTGAGTGACTTCCCAATAAAACTTTTGAAAGAACTGAGAGCATTAAGGGTAATAATGTTCTTTGTCCTCCCTTTTTCATCATGAAATGACAAGTGGATTCCTGATCTAGGAAGAATCCACTTAAAATGGATTTAAATAAATAAACCCAGTAACATCTTATTAATCCTCTGATAATTTGCTATTTTTATGCAAATATACTAAAATATGCTAAAATGATACAAACAAATCCTACTACTTTTGCAAACCTGTCTTGTATATTACTCAATGCATTTTTAATGTGAAGACACACAACTGAAAGTAAGTGTAAAACACATTTTAGAAGCTTTTAATAAAAACAATCAAAACTACTTCATTATTTCCATAACATTCTTGTCTAAAATATTTTTAAATATTAAAAAAACTTCTAAAACTACACCTACAAATCACCTACCTTTGTATTTTTAGTTTATTTTTCAAGGTTTTCCTCAACCTATAATTTTCTTCTGACTTTTATTTCTTGCCAGAAAAAAAAAATTTATTGTTCAGGAGTGTTTTAATTTGTTTTCTGTGTTTTTATGAAATGACTGGGATCTGTACTCCTTCATATTTAATTATTTGGTATCTTGCTGCAAAATTACTTTATACCAAACAATTACAGGTTTTTGTGTTAATTAAAGAGGAATAAATCAGAAGCTCTTGACTGATCTTTAATGTAAAATCCAATTGGAGACATGATGAGCACTGGATGAAAACTTGCTCTCAAAAGAATAAATCTGAAGACTCTGAATGGCATTGTCCGAATCACATTTCTTAAATGGCAAAATGAACTTGTGGGAAAGGGATAGATTGTCTGTATTACTACTTCTTTTTTCTTTGAAGCCAGCCTTTGGAGGTTGTTGTGTGGGGGGTTCCTGGAGGAATTTTTTGTGCACAAAGCCCAGTGTGTCTGAAAGTCACTCTAAACTTTACTTGTGCCGTGCTTGGCAGTCAGCTGTGTGGTTCAGATGGCTGCAGGTAAGGCTTCTTGAAAGAATTCTTTTCCAGTTACCAGTTTATTTTGCAGATTTGATTATGTTGGATGGGGATGGCAGCCAGGCTTGAAATAGGTATGCTTCCCTGGTAGAAGCCTCTCAACAGGCAATCTTGCATATCTGCAGTGGCTGGGAAATAAAATCATGAATTTTTAAGCAGAGCAGAGCTAATGATTTCATGTAGCAGGCCGAGACCATGTATTACAAAAACCTGAAGAAATCTGAGTCCTTCAGCAAGTACAGGCAGAGTCCATAGAGCTGTGAGATTTGTGGCTTACTAAATCCAAACGCTAATTGTAAATGAAACCCTCAGCCTCGGAAGAGTTCGAAAACAACACGGGGGTAAGGCTAGTACCAAGGATTGAAAAGTGTGGAGGGAGCAATGTAGGTGCAGTGTGGCGCTGGCTTTGGCATGGCCTTTGCAGCTGCAGTGTCCCTGGAGCTGTGGGCTTTGTGGTTTTCTGATTCATAACACTATGTGTAAGTCTGGTGCTCGGCCTTGGTGGAGCTTGTAAGGCACCCGGGGGTAAGGCAGGTGCCAAGGTTAGAAAAGTGTGGAGGGAGCAATGTTGTGGCAGTGTGGCACTAATGTTGGCATGGCCTTTGCAGCTGCAGTGTCCCTGGAGCTGTGGGCTTTGTGGTTTTCCACATCCTAACCCTCTGCGGAGCCCTAAGTCTAGGTGGGGAGCTGAGTCTCTGCGTTGGGCTGAACAAACCCGGGGGTATGGCTGCTGGCAATGAATGTAGTTTGAATGGAGCAATGTTTGGGCAGTGTGGAGCTGGCCTTGGCATGGACTTTGCAGCTGCAGATTCCCTGGAGCTGTGGGCTTTGTGGTTTTCTGAACCCTAAGCCTAACCCTAGCCCTAGTTTGCAAGTTTAACCTCCACATTTGGCTGAACGAACCCGGAGGTAAGGCTGGTGGCAAGGAATAGAGCGTGGAGGAAGCAATGTTGTGGCAGTGCCATGCAGGCCTTGGCAGCTGCAGTGTCCCTGGAGCTGTGGGCTTTGTGGTTTTCCACATGCTAACCCTCTGCGGAGCAGTAAGTCTAGGTGGTAAGCTGAGCCTCCACATTGGACTGAACAAAACTGGGCGTAAGGCTGCCTCCAATGAATAGAGTAGGAACGTAGTAATGTTGTGGCAGTTTGGAGCTGACCTTGGCATGGCCTTTGCAGCTGCAGATTCCCTGGAGCTGTGGGCTTTGTGGTTTTCTGATCCCTAACACTACGTGTAACTCCAACCCTCGAGTCAAGGCCTTCTCTGCTTTTTTGAAGCCATGCTCTTTTGGAGATTTGGGGTTCCTTGCAGTGATTTCGGAGACACGGCCAGGACAGGTTACTTCAAGTGATTAAGTGGGATATTCTGGACCATGGGACATTACCCTCAGTGTAGAAAGTGGTGGATGACGGAGGATGGCCAGATGTATGTAGTGATGGTGTTTGTCTTCCCAAGTGTGATGGGGCCCTGCTCTCTTGGAAGTGGCTGAACACCTGCCTACCCATGGGAAGCAGGGAATGAATTCCTTGAGTTCTGGTTGTCATGTATTTTATTAAGATGGTTATGTTGCTTGTGCTACTGTTGTCAGGTAGAAAGGTCACCGTTCTCATGACAATCTGTTACAAACCAATCTTTTAAAGATATTCACCAGTTGACAGAATATTATACAATTAATTTTCTTTGTAAATTGAGCTTAGTTCCCCAACTACATGCTGTGTTTCAGCACCCAAAATGCATAGCAAATTCTGTCAAAAAGATTTACTTCCTTCAAGCCATTACTCTGTTTACAGATACTCCTAATATAATTAATTCAGATTCATAAAGTCTGTCACATATGACTAAAATAATTAATCCTGAAATTCGGGCTGTGAGGTTTTATGTGGAATACTTGCCTTTGGGGGATTATGTCTCAAAAACATTTTGGGACATCATTTACTGTGTCTGAGTCTAATAGCAGGCTTTCTAAGGTTTCAATTATGATGCTTGAATAATGTAGGAAGCAAAGAAAAAGTAATGGTTCCATGTTTATGGTATTAATTTCAGTGAGCTGAGAAGGAACACTCTGCACTGGGGGCTACAAACATGCCAACTGCATTATTCCCTGAAGCCTGCACACAAAAGTAGGCTGCGTGCAAAACTGGGTAAAAGTTTCTCATGTGAACAGGCAATTAAAAAACCAATATGACTTGCATACTGAAATACAATAAGTGCACACCAGCAAATGTCTATGTGTTGATCTGTTTTTTTGTTTGGTTTTTTCCTATTCTTGAAGACTTTTCTCAAAAGTCCATCTATATTTGCTGTCTTTATTATCATGGGTGATATTGGAGGTCTGGATCCAGCAACTCTTAAACTTGAAAGATTCCTGTAATTCTGTTTGGGAACTATGCTAGTGGAATGGCAGAAAACTTTCCCAAAGTCTGGAGATAGTATCTTCTGTCTTAATAGTTAGAGGCAAAGATTTTTATATTGCAAGTTAGAAAAGCTTAGTCTTATATGATGAATGCATAGTCTGATTGTAAGTTTGACTAATTTAGTGTTACTTGCTTTTCTTATGCTTTTTCATTCCTCTCTACTCTAGACCTTCTGCACATTACTATTTTCTATGCTTTTTATTTATTAATAACAGTTGATTTCAAAATCTGATGGATTGTAAAATCTGATTTATGTCTGTATGCAACAACAATTTAACACATGGTCATCTAAAAGTCACACTGAATCAAATGTTAAGGGTGGAAAACTTAAGTTATGTCCTAGTGCCTGAATAGATGTCTTGAACCTGCTAATGACACCTCTTCTATTTTTACTTCTTGTACCATTATTACTAATAATTGTGTCATCATTATACTGGGTTAATTGCTGACTATAGGTGACTGAGAAACTGTGGTTTTCAGTTTATGAACCAGTGCCCAGAAGAGAAAGGAGCTTTACTTAAATAATTTTAAAGGTAGCATAGTAATCGAAGGGAAAGTTTGCAGACACAAAGAAAATGTATCCAGTTCTGCAGTAAATTAAATGGACAAAGAGGAGTTTATCATGGGTGGTGTGATGAGATGCTGTCTCTCTGGAGTATTAAAAAAAGAGAAAAATCAATGAAAAAGCATTAGAGACCATGCAGCATCCATCCTGCTGTCTAGGGATATGAGCTATATGACCCAGAAGGCCCTTTTTTTCCTGAGATATGTGATTCTGTCCTTCAGTAACTAAACTCATTTTTCTTATGTTTCTCTAACTTTGTCCTGGTGTTTTCTTTTCTGATACAGGAGTTTCACAGCTCTTTTGGTTAAAGCAGAGTTAGTGTGAGGAAAAAAAAAGCTTTCTTTATTTAAATTGGTCAGATGAGAGATTTTGTGTAAGTTCTATAGTAAATGCTCAGTCTGAAAAAAGAAAGTGTTGTGAACAGTGAGCCCTCACTCTGGAATTTACTCTAATGTTACACCCAGTCAGCTTCACGAGTGGGAGCTCGCAGAGTAATTGTCTGCTGCTGATCACTCAGAGAATTTGCCTCGGTTAAATGCTTTCCCTTGGTTAAAAACTGGCTCCAGGCAAACCTACCTGAAGCTCCTTTTTTTCTGCAGAACATTTATGCCCAGGGCACATACTTTAAAGTAAGAAACTTTGGTCTGGGTAATCCAACATGAGAAAGTTAGGGGCTAAGAGAAGTCTGACAAAGCCAGCATATTCAACTGCTGAAAGTATGAAGCCGCTTGTTCTTCAGAGTATGTGAGAAAACAACTGAGTATAAACTAGGTTTTGCACCTTTCTTGAGGGTGGGTGTACAAATTGGTTGTGTCCCTGTAAATTGGATTTTCTCCTTTGCTTCGGTCTGGCCGATGTGCCTGCAGTAATTGGCTCTCTTCATTTAGGAGGTCTAATGTTGTTCCAACAGGCTGCCATGTGAATGGAAGCATACTTTCTATTGGAGTGAAGGGAAAAGCAAAAATTGTAAGGCCTTGCCTACTCTATATATGTGTACTTACCTGTGCTGAGCCAAGCACAGTTCATCATCCCACTGAGCCAGGAGGTAAAGTGAGAAATGGCAGACAGGAATCATTGCTGTGACAGCCCCACAGCGAATGCAGGGAACATGACTCACTGCCGCTCCTGGAGTTCAGTGACTCAAATCCAGGAGCACATGGCCTTTTTGTTTATCTCTATGGGTGAAATGGAATAAAAGTCCCTTTATGCTCTGGAGGCTGCCTGGTGTGTTGATGGGAAAAAATATCCATGTGTGTCTCTACAAGTCTTTTTTTTTTAAGCNTTTGTCTCAAACCAAGACAAATGTACAAAGAAAAACGATAGAAACAAGATAATGGGGGTTATATTTTTTTATCTCTCCTCCACTCCCCCTTGATGTTTTGGGGCATTTAGAACTCTTTCTCTCTGTTAATGTGCCAATAATTTTTGGTTGCCCTGCTTTATGTATAGCTCAAATGATGGAGGCTACTAGCCTTTGACAGTGAGAAGCAGAGGATTCACAGGGGGGCAACTGCAGGCAGTTTCCAATAGCAAGCTTTCCGAGGCTTTCCTGGGCAGCCACCATTTCTTCATTATCTGTAATGGAAGTATTTCTGAGCAGTCTGTGATGCAGATAAAACACTGATTCTGAAATGGGTTGTGGACTGCCTGCCTTTCCTTTCTGAAGGAGCTGCCCTTGATACAGGCATGCTGGAATCCCCTGTCATTCCTTCCTTCCAGCAACACTTTGCATGGGGGCACATTGGGGGCACATTAGTGGCATGGGAGCCCTTAATCTTTGTTTATGGATGTATTCTTTGACCTCCTTTCAGGTGCCCCTATCCTCAGCCAAATGCTGGTTTTACTTCTCTTTGGTTTTAAACAACAAATAAAAATCTTTGTGAGTGCTCCTGGTTGCTGTTACACCTTGCTGTTTATCTGACTTAGCCAACAAACTTTGTACCAAGGAATTCTGTAGTTGAGACACCATTTCAGATGTTTGGTGACTCTCTAGGTTCATGTGAGTACAGATACTTGCAAACCGGATTAAAATCATGATTGTGAAAACTCAGATTTTGTCCAAAATCCAGGTATTTTCAAATGTTGTTGAGAAAAAAACCTGAACTGTAGGGACTGCAACCAAAGGAAGCAAGAATATTATGGAACTAATGTCTCTGGCTTTTTCTGCTGCTAAAATCTGCTATCTTGGATCCTGTGTGTATCTCAATGCTGCAGAACAAATTTAAAACTAAGGCAATGATTCATCATGTGCAATCCTGTTCTGTTTTAGCTTTGGTAGCTGTTTTGAAAGTGAGTAAATGACTTTGCTGAATTAGGTTCAGCAACAAAAGCATCAGAGACATTGATGCTCTATCCGTTTCCTTTCACTGGAGTTACAAATGTGGTGTTGGAATGTGATCTGATTATCCTCATCTATTGTTTAATATGTTGTGCTGTCTAAATTTTGACAATCATGTCTATGCAAGAATGCTTACTTAAAAAAAGCAAAATTAGAGATGAAGAAGGCTCTTTTCAGGGCTGTTTACACCTTTGGGGTAGGGGCTGAGATGTTTATGCTAGTTAATTCTTTACTGTGTGTTCAACAGGATGCAAAACAGGCATACAATGCAGTCATCTAAAAGGAAATTATTTTCTGCATTTGTTATTCTGAAAGTAAATGAGTTGGTTTTTCAGTGAGTGGGGGATTCATTTGAATTTACATTCAGGTCCCTTTTTTACATAAAGCAAGTACAATCCTGAATTATTCATGTTTTTTCACTTTTTTCAGTGGTTGGTTAACCTGGAAGGAAAGAAACCAGAGTTTATTCTACAGGCACTCTCTCTTTATTGCCAGAATGGGAACATTGCTCTGATAATTATAGCTTTACTAATTACACTTATTTGTTTAAGCCTCATAAGAAGAATATTATTTAAGTCTAGTTTGCTGTGTGACACTGCAGCTAAATTATGAATTATAAGCAGGAAAGAGGTCAAGTCTCTTTGTGTGATCTGGTCCCCGATTCTCTATTGAGTTCCTGTGAGGTTCTTTCTGAAAGAACCAGTCAGTCAGTTTTAAATAATTCAAACAGGCTACAGACCTCATACTTGTACAGTGCAGATATGCACCTTACAGGAAAGGCTGTAGGATTTCTATCCCTACTACTTCTTGCTGCTTGCTATCACAGTTTGTTTGGTTTTATTCTTTGTTAGTAAAATCCTTAGTGTCTTTCTGTCAGGTTAATTCTTGCTGGTAAATGCAGAGGACTGCTCTGCATTTTGTTCTGCTTAGAGACAGTGTTTTCTTTTTTGAAATAAGGAATGGGCTTGTTCTTTCTTCACAGAGAATAAAGAAACAGATCCAAAATGCTTCTAAAGGATGCATTCTCTTTGTTGGTTTAAGTGGACCTTGATCAGGTTTTCTACTTGAAAACTATAGAATTTGAATACACAAATTAATAATCCCAGTTCTAGATTGTCAGTGGATTCCTGTCCTCTTCCTAGGTGATTTAACTTGTTTTACTCACAAAGTACTGAAGATTGAAAAAAAATCCCTTTAACCACTTTAAGTTTGTGTACTCTTCTGGTTTATTTGAGTTTTCTAAGGTGTGTAAAATCAGAATGTCTGGCAGTGAGTGAGGCAATGGGAAAATAATTATACAATGTCATGACTGTGTAAAGTTCAGTGAATCTTAATAATTCTTAAACATGATAAACTGAAGATACCCAACAAAGAATTTATGTTGTGTAAAAAAATCACCTTTTAACCAATAGGTAAAGGCAGGAAAAGTTCCATTCATGTAACCATTCAGGCAGTTTCTCAAGAACCTTTAATTCATCCACTGGTTGTATCACATTAGGTAGGCAGACTCCTATTTTCTCACTGAGAAATATCCCTCTTAAGGAAACTGGCTGAATGACCTCATGGTCACCTTCTTTCTACCAGTCATAATTCACATCTTCCCACTGGATTGGGTATGGCGCTTATCTAATTGTCTGTCTCAAAATGGAGTGTATTTGTTATGTGAATGGATTGGCATTTGGGAATGTTATCCCTTCACTTTTTTCATAAATGATTTATCAACTCTGTTCTAGCTTGCTTGTTCATTATTGTGCTTCCCATAAGATTTTTCTAGAATCCTCTTTTGAAAAGGACCACAGGAAGAAGGTGAACAAAGCCTAGTATTTGACCAGGAATTTACTTAAATCTCTTCAGCAACATTTTTTAGGCACTGACACTTCCTTAATAGTTTAAGAGGATAAACAAAGAAGTTAGGGCTTCTTTGGGTCCTAATTTGTTACAACTTCTGAGGTAATCCTATAATTTATCCCATTTTACATTCTACATGGTTGTTGTACATATGTTTTTGTGACTACAAGAATATACTGATGTCCTTGGATCTTTCTGCAGACAGAGACTTCTGAGTGTGTCAAGTATTATAGAACTACTCAGAAGAGAATTGCTGTTTTCTCAAAATCTATCAAGATGTAGTTACTCTACCAAGTACTTCCTCCTGGCCCATATTCCTTATGGGATAATTCATTGCTTTTTACCAAGAGAAAGCTGAAGCAGTCATTTGTTAAACCTCATAGATGGGCTGGGTGTCAGAGCAATATTTAACATTTTGGATGGCTCATCACTCAGATTGACATGTGCCACCTCTCCTCACATAAACCAGGCTGAAAGCTGAGCTGAGAGTGCTGTCAGAATGGCACAGCCTCTCTGTGATGGCATTGTCTGTGATGCTGAGAGGTGGGAGAAGGGTTGCAGGTCCCTGGGGTTCTTTTGGGTATCAGTTTGCATTGTGCCTGCACAACTTCATTGTGGGTAAAGATATGGGGTGGATGTGGGTGCCTGGAAACATTATGGAGTGCAGCACATTGACCCTGCTTTGCACCTCACTGCTTGATAATGTAAACACACCTGAAGTCCTGGAATTTCTAGAAGGTGTTAATTTCAGAATATAGTGTCATGGAATCATTAAGGTGGAAAAAACCTCCAAAATGGTCAAGTCGAAGACCAACCTATGTGAACAAAAGCATCTTCTTAAAATGGATTGTAATGGAAAAATTCCTTCATTTAAATTATATACTTAGTTGATTTCTTGTTTTCATATTGCAGCTGATTTACTTTAGGGCTGTAAGTGTGCACGTTTTCTTCCAAGATCTTGAAGTGAAAAAAACCTACCTCATAACCACAGTAATACCCTTTGGAAAAAATTAGGAAAAAAGACCTGTTAGCTTTTCAACACTGTGGTAACAGTAATGAATAGGACACAATATTGAGAGACCCCATAGGAAAATCTTTGCTCTTCTAGATGATGGAGCTTTATTCCTCAGGTCGGTCAATGCACATACATCTTCCAGAGCATGAGGCACTGATGTGCATCTTTCCTCTGTTCATTTTGATTAAAATACCCTTACAACCAATAAGCAATGCGAGGAAACGCTTTTTTGGCTTTATCTCATGTTCCCACATTTCAATTTCTTCCTGGCTTTTTTATTGTTTAGTGTTTTCTCCAATCCTGCTGCATTGTGTTCCATTTTGTTGTTCTCATCATCTGTTCTCAGCTCATCTCTGTCAAGTCATCATTTAATCTTACTCTGTCCTCCCTGGTACTCTTCCTCTCTTTCTCCTGTGGTTGTTCTTTTTTTGTCTTCTGGTTTAGGTAGGGAGAAACTCATACTTCCTGGATGTGGCTCCATATGAATTTTTAGTTGATAGCATTCTTTTAATACCATACCAGATCTAGATGTGCCGACTTTTTCCTTGCAGTCAGGATTATGAGTGCTGCAGAAGCTTCAAAAGAAAGTTGNGAGGGATGATATGAAAAGTAATGCAGGCAACTAATTTGTGCAAGAAAGGTAAAAGATCCAAGAGAATGAAATTAATAGCATCATTAAAAAACCAAAATTCTGCTTCAGTGCCTTTAATTTGTAAAGAAAGCAGGTTAATGATGATGTAGGTAAAAGGTTATGTATAATTGGTTTATATTTTAATTAGAAACCTTGCAATGAGTATAAAGCCCTAGAAGGATACCAGATCAGAACACCTCAGAATATTCATGCTTTGCTTATTCACAGAACAGGAACATCATGGCAGAGGAGCTTTCTGGTTTTTATGTCTTTGGCATCCTTTGACATGAGTCTTGAGAAGCCACTTGTTTCCCATGTTCGTCCATGAACAAATTCTATCTGTGAAAGAAACAGCACAATTTCTGAGATGCTCTTGGCTCTCATTTCATGGCATCCTGTTCTGTGTACTTCAGGACATTTCTAGTGGCTTCTCTTCTGGTAAATTCGCCTTACATCTTACCTTACATCTTACTACCAGTCAGAGCTCGTTAGCAAAAGTAAACATAGGATAAACCTAGTGATGTTTTATCTTTCAACCTCATTCTATAAATCTATATGATTTGGGAATTGCTGTGTTAAAGTATGGTTTATTTAATGTTTCTAGGATTTAAACTCTGCCTTGAATTTTTATAGCACCCTTGAATAAGAGCACATTGATGTGCCAGAGATTTGGGATCTAGTCAGAGCAAAAACTTCATAAGCCCCTGGTTATGTTCTTCAAAAATATCTTTTTTTGCACAAGGAGCCAGAACTTAGGCTTTAGTTGTTACTCCTTTCTATCATTTTAGAGCTCCCATAGTTTTCTTTATCTGCTGAGCTACATCCAGGAGAGAGAAACAAGCAGCACTTGCTAGGTAGCCTGTTAGTGTGTGAACAAATATCAAAGGAAGGAAAGATTAAGTCTGCTTCTAATCTTTTATATTGATCATGCTTTCTGTCAAAGCTGTTGAAAGAGGAAGTTCCTGATGATCTCTCTGAGAGGCAGCTGCAGCAAGCTGGGTGGACAACTGGGCTTTTATAAAACATACATGTTTGTGTGTGTGTGTCAGGCATGTGGATGTATGGGAAAAATTATTTAAATGCATTTCAAGGCCATTCTAGTAATGCTGTATAACCAAATAAAGTTTTAATCCACAAGACTGAAACCAAAGCTTTTTAAGAATTCTCCTATAAATCCCTCAGAAAAAGACATTGAAACCACAGAGAAGCAGGTTAAATATGCACAGGAGTAACCTGTTAAATCACAGCATCTGCTGTACTTGAAAAATAAGCTACTCTAAAATTGAATAACA